>JBBKCR010160521.1:0-16568 GCA_037577295.1 Ladigesia roloffi | reverse complement strand
CACACACACACACACACACACACACACACACACACACACACACACACACACACACACACACACACACACAAACAAGTGCAAGTCATGTCCTTCTCAATCATTCTATAGGCATACACACTCTGCATTAAAAAGCATAGCGGCACTAATGGGACTGAATTTGTTTGGATCAGTTCTGATGCTTTGTTCACTAGAATATTATTTACACCAATTTTTTAAAGATATAGGAGCCAGACTTCTTTCTCATCAGCAAAGGAGTTAGACAGGCCTGCATAACATTAGCATACAAATTCAACCTGCTGGAATTATAATAGGACAGCAAGGTGACTGATGGAAAAAATATGAATAACCTTTTATATGCAGTATATACAACATTCGTAGAAGAACAAATCAAACGTGAAGGAAATTTAAGGAACTGCATGAAAACACTGGACTTCAGCTCGATATGAAAACAAAGGTCACGACAACAGAAGAGTCTACAAATTCACTACTGGTGAAGATGATGTGGACAGATTTTGTCTACTCGAATCAATTATTAATAAAATGTCAAGTTATTAATACTTGTCAAGAGGTATGACACAGGTCAGCACTCGGCACAGCAAAGATAAAGAAGCTTGAAAAAATCTTCAGATGTGATGATGATACAAAGAAAGACAGTATTGTCTGGGCTATTGTCTTTTCTAGTTCTTCCCAGCTGTGAAAGTTGGACCTTTGAGCACAGCTGAGGCTTTTGAAAGTATCCTAAATGGCAAAAACAGGATACCTGACTGAATCTAGGCTCAATTCTCACTCAAAGGCCACATAAACAACTGATGTACTCATTGTAGGCATATGAGAGAAATCAATTCTCTGAAAATCAGTTCCCTGTGCTTGAAAATAAACTAGGAACAGGACTGTCAGCAGCAAGAGGATGGGAAACAATCATACATATCATGAACAAGCCAGTGAACAGCCTGAAAACCCGAACAGAAGTCAGGATATTCTGGAAAACAAACACTATCCATATGGCCTCCATTAGTCTGAAAGCATTAGACTTAACAGCAGTTACACTTACATCTACCACAGCTAATCTGTAGGAAGCTAAAAAAACAGAAATGTTACACATGTCCAGAATTAGCAGACCTGGAGTTTGCACAACTATGAAATCTGAATAACACTGGAATTTATGCTATTAGAAAAAGCCCAGATGCCTATAATCAAGTGTAAATGTTTACTCACCCTTAGCCATCTGAAAATGTCTTGTTTTACATGAGTAAACAACTTCTACAGGGAACATATTTCTGCACTTTATTGTAGTACTACTTTGCACTAAAACAGCTCTGACCTGTCAAGCTATAGACAGCATTACATCTACAAAGGTGTGCTGTTCGTTGAGAACTTCCATAGATCAGGCCTGTTTGTCCAACACATCTCACAGATACTTGTTTGAGCTAAAATGCTAGTATTGTTACTCTGTTACTGAGCACTGCATACCAGTAACATCCCAAAAACACCTGCTGTTATGGAGATGCTCTGACCCAGTAGTCTGGCCATAACAATTTGGAGCATCAAAGTTGCAAAGATTCTTCAATAGTCTTCCAACACACTGTTCGCTTGTGGCTCAATATATTCCACCATGACAGCTACCATTATGACGAGACAATGAATGCTATTTACTTCAACTATCAGTGCCTTTAATGTTCTAGCTGATTGGTATATCCACACCAGGGCCTTACGGAGAAATTTAGAGGGGCAATTGCTTAAAAGACTGAGTGGTAGGGAAACCAAAATGTGTCTTTGTGGCAAAACATATGAAGTACTGGTTGGAGACAAACAAAAACATTTATCGCAGGGGAATGCGTGGGTTGCTTAGGGGAACAGGGGAAAAAATGCGATAAGATAAACCTATATTAGTCCCACAAGTAGGAATTTTGCTTAGTCATGGCAGAAAGTGGACAGTACAATGTTAAGAGCAGGAAAAAGTTAAGACAACAACAGAATAGAACAGAATAAAATACAACAACAACAGCACAATCTAGAAATATAAATATGGATATCTATATTGTACAATTATGAAATAAGAATATTACAGGCAAAAGAGCAAGGCACATAACCCCCCTTCACATGCCTTATTGAAAATGCATTGCTTACGTAAATTAAACTAGACCACTTAAACGGATCAAACAAGTTTGATTTGCTTTTGATGAAGGTAATAGGACGAAATAGCTTTCAGGCTTTTCTCTGAGAAGACACACACGCGCAAACAAATACATTTGACTTCTCACACTAACTAGTGCACTCTGGTGCAGAAAATGTCAACAGAGAAACACATAAAGAGGAAGGCATACTCAGGCTCCCACAAACACATCTGAACAATCCTTCCGCTGTGTATTATTTGCTTACCCATCTCAGCAGGCTGTGTTGAAATGTGCTATAATTATCCTTGATTGTCAGAGAGAGAAATCAGACGTAAATGTTCATTTAATTACAGTGGGATAGACGGAGAGGGAGAGAGAGAGAGAGAGAGAGAGAGAGAGAGAGGAAGACGCTGTGCCTGTGGATCTGAAGGAATGAAGCGTGAAGCTCCCTGCAGGAGGCTGCAGTCTGCTTGATTTGATTCCCCTCTGAGGAAAAACTGCCTCTAAAATGTAAACCCCTTGCGCAGTTACACAAGTCCAGTGTCAAAGGTCCAATCACGATCACTCACACCGTTACATATTACGGTGCAAAGGTTAGCGAAAGAATGCGGAAATGACACTTCGCAGGTGCAGATCCCTCCAGTCTAACATTATCCAGTGGTCGTGAAGATGGTGCCCGATGTGGAGCACAAGCAGGGTAATATTTTTCCTATCATAGATCTCTTCTCTAACCTGTGGCCTTTAAATTCTAATTACATCACCCTAAAGGCCACTCTTTGAGGAGGGACATGCCGGACGATGTGTGGCAATCAAAAGAAGCATCAAGGTTAGGGAATGAGATACAAAACATAAAATTAAATTGTTTTGCGCGCTCCCCGGCCCCCCAGCATGTAATCAGAGAGTTGACGGTACGTAAATTAAATGGCATTTCAATTAGAGAGGGACACCGGGGGCAGAAGTGACCCCAGTGACATACATGCTGTTTGGCTAAATTACAGAGCGATCGCTACAACTGATGGAGGGAAACAAAACAGAACTGCAAGAAAACAGGCAGAGAATAAAGACTACGAAATGCACAGGAAAAATGACAGGAAATACCAGTGGGATGTTGACGAACTATAAGGACAACTTCAATTTAGAGTGTTCTTTCCCTCTCTTAACTTAATATAATCTGCCCCATTTTAGGTGCAGTTGTAGCAGTTGTGTGTAGGTTCATTTTGGCCACAGTCATATTCTGTCTCACAATCAAGTTTTACTACACAAACAAAATACTAGTAATTCAAGGGTTAAACATGAAGTTGAGTACTTCAAATGATTCTTCTATAAAACGTCTGATACATATTATTAACATTTAAACAACTATTATATTACGACTGATTGGGAACGGTCATATGTTGTGATATATTGTAATCTTGACTATTTTATTGCAAACGTAACATTTTGGTTGCAATTCAAATGCGTACTTTTGTCTAAATATTTCTTTCTCTGGATGAACTGAGCTGAACTGCACTCAATCCATAAGAGCCAGAGTCAGTAAAAAGAAGTGCATGGCAAATATTATTGCATTTGTCTTTCATCACCACCACCCCCTTCAACATCTGCCCTTTGGCTCAGCAGGCCTGGCGTCTGATGTTGATCACAGCGTGTCAGTAGAAATTACCAAAATGAGATTATGAACTCATCTGTGTCACTCACCTCTTCTCATCTCTGCTATCATTTCACATAATTCTTTACTACAAAGCTGAAGAAAAGGCTGCATATTGGATGAACGCAGACAGGAGCTACTGTCCTATACGGTAGATAAGCCATGGCAGTGACTCAGCATACTGTGTCCTACTTAAAAGACGTCTTTTTTGCTGTGTTTCAGTTACTGAACTACATTTCTGAACTTCCCCAATTACAATTACTTTAATTACTTCCATTAATACACAACCCTAATGACATGTCGGCCCGTCTGACCTTCATATCCCATACTCATAACTTCATGCAGTAATGTGCACAGAAGCTATTGAGTACTACATAAAGCCAAATGGGTAATAAGTCCTGATACAACTAACTACGGTAATACATTCGGATATGATGGGGCTAAATACAACTGCATATTCATAGATAAACCCAATGTATGGCTTTTTTTGATGACATTCTTTGTATTTCAATACAATAAACAAAACTGTCTGGAAACTCTATGCTAGGTGCTCTCTTTTCCCATTCAGGTTACATGGTCAATATGTCGAACAAAGCTAAAAGGAGGTGCTAACCATGCTGGTCTTTTGAAAATCAGCTGTTTTGGACACAGACTCAGTGCCTGGAGTTTCTGACAGTGGAAACGTGGCTGGTGTGAAGGGTTTAAAAGGTTTAGGAAAACTTGCTTTGGGAGGTGATTAAGTATCTTTCAAACTGCTCTCCACTCTACACAAGTGCAAAATCCTTCAGAGCTCATTCAGCCTTCCTGCTAATTATCCAATCAGTGGATAAGATCTCTCTTTGTGACTGCACTGGGACCCTGCTGGTGATGTAAACAGGCCTCTGAGTCCAGCTCGGCATTAGACAGAACACACCATGAACGAATGGTGTGAAATCAGGCCAACAAGACTTAATATATGACCAGACTAGACAAGTTTCAGTTCCGTTTTTTTTAACTATGTCAGTGCAGACATTTAATCTGTATTGAATTGTACTATGATAAGTCTAGATCATGCACACTTAGTCACATTCTGTTCTTTCATCTGAGGGGAGTGAAGATGGACACCTTAACACTTAGGTATTGATACTTCTGAGCCTCACAATTTCCTCTTTCATTTATTTGCACAAAAACTTTCACCAAGTGTTTTAATATAAATATTTGTTTAAATGAAAATACATGTACACTATCTTCATATGATCTGTTCTAAAATGCTTAAATTGCATAAGCAATTAATTGAATTCAAATAATATGGAGAAAATATAATTATGAAAAATAGTATATAAACACAATAGCACTATAAATAATACAATAATAAGTCGCTGTTGTTACCAACACAACGACTTATGAAATATATTTTTATGTTTGAACTTCCAGTATTTATGGTAGAAATCACAAAGAAGGCCCATTTTCCTGCTCTTAATAATCCTTTAACAAGTAAGAGTAAGTGGCACTGAGATGTTTTAGAAAGAAAATCAATAGTATTGTCCACCCCTCGTATCTGAGTCAACATGTGACACAGGATGAACAAGAATGATGACTTCCAAAAGTGCAAATCTACAGCTGGCACTCTTAGCTCTTTGGAGGAATAAATGAAAAGGGTAAAGTGAAAAAAGATGCAATTTGGCAGCTTAATGATATGCTTCACTGCTTATTAAACGGCTGCATCCTGATCCAGAACTAAAATAAAGAAAATGGAAAAGCACATGGATTTCTGAATTCAATCAATTAGGCCTTCCGTTCCGCTGATTAGGATATCTCAACATGAACAATAACAGAACGATGACTAGTAACACAACACATGCATGCCAACACATGAACCTACACTTTCTCTCTTGCTCTCTCTCACACGTGCAGACACACACTTTTGTATCCTTATTTTGAAGGTTTAAATAGACAGCAGGGTTGCTCTGCTAAAATCAATATACATTTCAGAATCTGAACCGAAACGCACAGTTTTTACCAGTTTGTTGTTTAAACTTGAATCATGTTCAGTTTGTATTAACTGAATGCTATTCAACTTTAGTTCTGTTCATAAGCATTCTCATCTATACACACCAAAAAACATTACAGAGCAAGATAAACCTGATTTGTTCCTGAATTTTGTTTGAATTAATACGAGGCGAGTAAGCAACATATACCTGTGTGTTTGCCGACTGGTAATCCACTTTAACTTAAGTCTGTGTTTGTCTGTTTCCCCATTGGGCACAGCACTTCCACAACCTACCCGGCAGGGTGTCGACAAGCCTGGGCTCCTGGGGCTGCAACCCTGAATGTTTTATGAATAGCCCTAGCAAAAACACATTATCAAAATTGTATTTTTTTCAAAAGTACCTACCTCTCAACACAGACAACTAATCAAAATTCAGAACCATCAACAAATCACCCATTTCTGCAGCTGTTTATTATAACGGATGTCATCTCATACACTATGCCCATACTAACAATGTACTTTGTGTTCAGGCATGACTTCCTTCCTCCTGTCAGTTCACTGCTGTTTTTACTGCTGCTGTAGTGACCGACGACTACAAAGCTGACCTGTGGATTTATTATTCGTCTATGCAACCACGAGCTGACAACAGTAAGTCACATCTGTCAGTAAAGCACTGGAATTAAATTTACAGATCAGTCATGGAATTGCGTTGTATTCCCGTCTAAGTGTGCTTGTGTATTTCGAACTGCTCCTATCTACTCATACAATTTTTTTCCAATAGAAAATGCTACAAGTAATAATTGTTAGTGAGAAAACACTATTAATTCACCACGGATGCAATCCATGGATTGCCCACATTCAGCTCTTGTCCTGTTTATGATGAGCTTTTCTCTGTCTTCCCTTCTCTGAGTCCCCACACATACACATATGATGTAAGCACGCACAGTTTTATAGGTCCTTTCTCTGCATTCATTATGTTAAAGGGCTGGGGTTAAAATGAAGGCCTTAGTTAAAACCCACTTACCTCCTTGAATCAGAAAAGAGGGTGGAGAGTGATCCGCAGCTTTTCTTTTACTAGGCTTTGTTTATTAGCCGTGCTGCATCTCCAAATGTTCCTGGCTGCATTCACCTCTTTTACATTCCAGTGCAAATTAATGACATTCATATTCATTAAGCCTAGCCCCAAGAGCACCCTCACCGTGTGTGCGTATGTGTGTGCGCGCATGTGTGTGTATGTGTGCGTACTTTCTCCTCATTACGCCCCCTTCCTGGACCTCAGGGATCTGGACGCACATGAAATCCTCATTCATTATTCCTCAATTAATTTGGTGGCATGTTTGAAAGCCCCCCCGCATGTCTGCATCCGTCTCGCCCGGGGTGTGTTCGGAGTGTACACTCTACATAGTGCGGGTGCACTCAGTGGCCAGATGGCTGTGGGTGTGGAAGCTCTTTTTGGGTATCCCCACATAAGGGCTCCCTAGATAAGGACTCGACTTATTCTAGGAAGCCTTAGTGGCGCTCTGGTTGAGTGGGCGTACACACAACACATGCTGGATATAGCAGCATGGTGCTACATGTGGTGAAGCAACCACTAGTAGAAAAAACATAAGGTGTGTTGTAATTTATATTGAAAGCTGTGAAAAAGAAAACAAGAGGGTTTTTTTACGACATAAATTGTTGTAGTCAGCATTAGTGTATCACGTTCACTGTCATTAGCAGTATTGCAAAGGTGTTTTTGCTTTTCCGAAGAGGAGTTGAAGACACCTTGTATTATAATGGTTCCTATGGGAATAGAGGCAGCTGTCATTACAACGTGGTTAAAACTGGGTTGGTTACCATGGGAATACTGATACAGGTCAGAATCATTAGCAACAATGGCTGCTGCCAAAGATTATTGATGTATCCTTGGAGACTGCTATGAGACAGATGCTGAGCTGGATGTTCAGTGGTTGGATATACAAGATCCTTAAAATGCAAGCAATATGTTCAGCATGAGCTGCTCAGCATAGGCCACAGGGTTTCCCTACACACATTACCCACCATTTGTTATAACGGCTATAAGGGTACGGTCATAGACATGAGCTGAGTCCTTCATTTACTACCAGTGTCTATAAAACAAGATTTTGACTAGACATTTTTAAGAATTTCACACAGCTGACGCCAAACCCACTTCAATATTAGTATCAAGGCTGCATCGAGAACAGCCACTACTTAAATATCTGGTAAACAATGTTGCAATCATCAGAAAATTACCAGTGCCGAATGGGATACAGCGTGAACCATAACTGTACATGACAGCAGATGGGGTACTGTCTGTAAGTTGACCTTCACAAAGACAAAATATAACAGAGATAATGTACCACAACATCAATAAATATTGCTGCATTTCCCAGGTCTAGTGGCCATATAAGATGCTAACCAAGTGGATGGTGAATGTACATAAAGTGGTTTATATGAAGCTTATACTCTCCCTTTCTCTGCTGAAATGGTCAGACATCAGCTTTAAGTAGTAAGCAAGAAGCAAAATTGTTCTTTAGGTTCACAAAACTCTAAAAGGAGTTACTTACAACTGCTAACAGCAAATTGCATCTGTTAGAGGATAGGAACATGCTCCATCACACATATTTGGGGTATCTGGGGTGTGGTAATATTAGGTGCCCTGCAAAATGTGTAGGCTGTGCTTTAGCTTGACTATGGCGGTGAGTCATATATATGCTTCAGAAAAGTGCTGTGTTACAGCCACACAGGTGGTGATTAAAATAATATAGAAATGAATATGGAGACGTTATTTCTGCCTCCAAATAAGTCTGTTAGACTGCTGTGCAAATTACTAAATTATGTTTCTATAGAAATAAAAGCTTGGATAGATTTAACTACATTACAAATAAAGACTTAATTACGTACATTAGCAGCATTTTATACCGTATTAATTGGTGACCTGTGCCCCACTCTATTACTAAGGGAGAAAAATAAGGTCATTGATTCTGAAATGATTCATTCTGACATTACAGGCCAGCCAAAAGCTACATATATTGCAGAATCATGAAGTATCAAAATCACACTTTTAAATGACAAGACCTCCTCCCCGGTTAATGAATCCAGTTTGACCCACAAGGGACCTTTAGCATAAGGTGGACTTTGGGATTGAGTTGTAAGGGCATTTGGCTGCTCATTAGTCATGCCAGTCCCAGCCTGGCCTCCAGAGTCCTGGTCATTAACAGCCTGAAACTAAAGCGAATTTGTGCCTGCGGAGAGACAGGTGGCACATCAGGAGAGGGCACTGCCATGTTTTTGATTACAAAAAGACAGACAAGAGCATGCCCCGAGCCCTGGGGCATCATTGCATCACATAGAGACAGCATTCAGCCCTCTGGCACTGACAAGACATACAGGAATGCTGTTTTAGAGGCCATTAGGGAATGTGCCCAGCGGGCAGACACACTCACGTTCATACGCTGCCTCGCTATTGGAGAGCTTGTTGAATTCCAGAGTTACAGACACAAGGACTGAAGTGACTAAAGCATGCAGCCAACTCCTCTTCAAACTGTCAGGAGCTGTACTGCTGTTGCCGGTAAGAAATTACCATTTCCACTGCACTTTGTCATGGAAAACCAATAAATTTTCTTTCTTTAAAGAAAAAAAGTTAATATATATATATATATACATTTTTTTTTTTTCCGGCTGAAATGTCAGGAAGAACATAAATGCACCATAACCTTTAAAGATGAACTTAATGTGAACTTCCATTAACATTTTTGCACATGTCTGACTGTTCAATGTTTCAATACTCTACACAACTTTCTGTTCTCTGACAAGGAGCTTAACGGTAAAATTCCCAACAGGTGTTTGATCCATGAATTGACCAACACGTTTCCTGGTTTAATCAGAATTAGTATTTAAACTAATTCCTCCTGTTCACATTTTGACATCATGAGACCATGATAACATCTAACAATGTGTGGGCAGGTGTGTCTGTTTAATTCAGACCTGCCTTTCACTTTGTGAATGGTACAGTGACAAACCCATACTCCCTGAATAACATCACTAATCCCGTCATTGTGCACCGGCATGAACAATACAGGCCTAATTTCATCTTCATGGATGACAATGCTCCAGCTCATCAAGGTCGCATCATTAGGGATTGGCTGCTGGAGACTGGGGTACGTCAAATGGAGTGGCCTGCACTTTCCCCATACCTGAATAGTGTAAACGTTTTACATTTATTTTACCTGAAAGCCAAATATCCCTAACTTGTTGCTAGTAGAGTATATACATACACACACACACTTTACACACCTGTAAAGTGAGGGCGCACAATAGTCATAAAACACTGTGAATAATTATTGACAAACTCACAAATGGGCTTGAAGGAAAAATACATGTAGAATATGACAAATTTAAGTAAAGTGTAATGTGTAATTGTTTTATTTCTGAATCAGCACTCATTTCACAACTGTGGTTCTGTGTCTGCTTGGAGAAGCTGAAATGTACAGCCCTAACAAGAAAACAGCAGCTTCATTTTAGGAAATGAAAAAAACTCCAGGTTGTTCCTAATTCAGCCAGTTGTTTGTCATTTTTTTCTTGTGAATGTGCATTTGTTTAAGTGTGTTCCAGACAATGTGTGTGTGCTGTGATATGACATAAACTCACCAGCCCCCGGCTGCTCCACATCACACATTTCAGAGTCAATCTCTGTGTGCGTGTGTGTGTGTGTCCAGCCTGTGGATATCTGTGTGATTTATTCATTTTTATGTTTGTTTTGGTGTAATATTCAAATGTAATCATGTCATTACATGCTTAATTTAGCATTCCTTTAAACAATGAACTATATTTGCATTCGGCTTAAATGCGTTTCTCCTGCATTTCTTACGTTTTCACTTGCTTTCAGCATTATGAAATAAGCAAAAGGTGGAAAAAATACATTGGTCACTTTCCATGAAAAGACTGTGCAAATAACAACTATTTAAACTTGAATGATATCATTGTCTTTTACTCATTGTCTTTACTAACATAGTTACTGCATGACCTGATTTATATTTTGCAGCTGTGTTTGAGAAGTGATGTTGAATTCATGTGTATGTATGTTTTCTGGTTGCTTGTGTTTGCGTACAGGCTTTTCAGGCCTCCTACCTCTCCTCTTGGAATCCTTTCTGACGCTGGGTCTGGCAGCCGGCTGGAGTTCGGCCTCTGTTGACATATTAAGTCCTTATTCCTGTACAGTGCGGCTGGGTGCCTGTGGCTGGCTCATCTAGAGTGGCTTCCCCACTGCCTCGCGCTCAGACGGCCACTGCCTCTAGCCCTGACACTGCATCTTGAGCTCTCCCTGCAGTGGCTGCATACACAGAGTCACACACAGACAAACACACACACACACACACAAACACACACCAGGAAAAGAGAACATTGGAGCCATGTTAGTAGAAATATTTCTTTGCACTGGTGTAAGCTTTGTAGTGTGTTCACAAATCAGCTTCTTTGACCTCGAAATACACATGAAATAGCGGTTAATCAGTGCGGCAGCATTATTTTAAGCCTTTAACCTACATTAAGGCCTTATCACTTTGCACACCCTCATGCTGTGGTACCAATTCTGAGAGCAACTTTAAATACATTTGATAAAACACATGTTCCTGTCCTAAAATCTGAATAGCTGAGTTGCATTTGAAAGCCCTGCATTAATTAGTGTGAACGGGGCAATCTTCTGTTCAACTGCTCAGGTGAATTAAGAACCTTTATTTTTTCAACCCAGGCTGATCAGCCCATATTATTGGCTTCTAAATAAAGTACTCCATATATGATGCACAATAGCTTCTGACATATAATGCTGTATGTGGCTTTGTGGATTCGAAATGCAAATCACATGCTACTTTATATAGTCCTTTGATGGAAAGGGGGCATAACAAGACCTTTAATGGCATTAGCAAAGTTGAAACGTCATTTATATAATTGGGCAAGAAAAAACTACTTATCAAGCAACGATTTTTAGATATATTATGCATGCATTATTATGTATCGATAAAGTGTTAATGAAGTGACTGCAGCTGAAGGTTTTAAGCAATAAGAACACTTACATAGACTACATATCTTGGTAGAAGCTTTGGCTATAATTGCTTTCTATTCAGTTGTGTATTTTATCATATTGAAACCATGTTCAGAGATTGAACATGGGTAAGAATTTTAGGCATGACATGAAGGACTGGGCATAATAATACCCATGAACAAAGCCATAATTCGCCATGATAACATGGTTACTCATTTATTAATGCAGAAATAAACATTCCAAAAGAAGGTTTTTCTATACACAACCACAAAAACATAACAAAAACAGGTTTACACAATACATATTTTCATTAAAAAGCAAAGATTTTACAGAGCAGTTTCTTGATGTAGCTAACAAACTTGTCCTTGTTGACAAATTGCTAAGGCCTTGAAGATCGATACCAAAACATTTGTAAATATTACTGTTAAAACAATAACTATTAAGTGACCTTATAAAGAATTTCTGCATGCTCAAAAGACCACATATAACCCCTTGGAATACTTGACACCCCCCTTCCCCAATTTGAACATTTGATACATACTTCCATAACTGAAGCAAAACTGCTAGTTTGCTTCATAATCCATGCAGTAGGATGCAATTAACTTGCCATTCATAGCTGCATTTATACGCACAGATGGGTGCAAATATAAAGACTGATAGATGAAGCCTCACCATAAGTTAGCAGTGAAATACTTTAACAGCATGATCTTCCCTCCTGCTTCTGACTCAAGTGTTTGTCATTCCTCATTACTGAAGTGCGATATGCAGGCAAAATGCCTCTTTAACCCCCACAACCGTCTGTTAGCAATAGCAGTCAGCCCACCTTCAGACACACCTCCGCCTCTGTTAAACCCCCTGCCATCCCTACTTCACCCGTGCAGGTGTCTAGAGGTGCCGCTCAGGCAGTGGGCGTCACCTTTCATGTGCTAATTGGTCTCGGTGGCACAGCAGCGTCTCGGCAGATGCCAAATGAAAAGGCAGATCAAAAAGCCTTGTTTCCCGGAGGCCATGCCGGAAAAACCTGCACACTGAGGAGGACCCACAGAGCGTCATTCAGCCACCTGCCCTGCACCGCAACACTGAGGCACACATAACTGAAGTCAAAAGTTTGGAATCAATGCTCTAAGAGATAAGATAAGATTAGTTCCACAAGTGGGAAATTTACTTTTATTAGTCCTGCAAGTGGGAAATCATGGCAGAAGGTGGACAGTACAAAGTAATTAAAAAACAACTGAATAAAACTATACCAACAATAAAATATAAAATATACACTATACACTCTACAAAAATATAAAAAGTGTATATGTAATCTTAGATAAGTACATGTATTTATACAAAAAGGAGGCTATATGTCTGTTTACATGTACAGAGTGGATACATAAATACACACAGCTACACAATGTAGTGACAGGCATTGACAAAAAAATAGAAATGCACCAGAAAAATGCATATTAATGTAGTGATTAATGCCTCAGTAATACAAAACCAATCTGACTGTACATAAATGTAAAAAATGATTCTGCTATGATGGTCCAGCACAATGACACAGTTTTCCAATCATTCATAGGAAGTCAGGAAGCTTGTGAACTATTTAGAGTGTCAAGAATGATGAATGAACACTCTAAAACGAATTCTGTTTCGCAGCAATCCAGAAGGCCTTCTGTTTCAAAAGCTCAAATCATATTTTGCAGTCTAAAGATATTGCATAGTTATATAGACAAATTGATCATTAGAGTACATTATCATTCTATAACATGGTTCCTCAAATCCTTGAACTGTTGAATACAACATTAAAAAGTACAGTTTATTGTAGTTTACCACACATATGTATTAATTTGGTCACCAATTTCAAATGGAAGTCTGTGTAGATGCTGAGCAGTGATGAACAGGTGAGGTAAATACACAACACGTTGTTTTTTTTCCCTAATTCCATTAAAAGTATGGGCTTGGAACTAAGCTGCAACTATTCTGTTGGTTCGGGATAGCGCGTTTGCTTGCAGTATGGCCCGGGGTTTTTGGAAGTTATCCAGACAATCCATTGGGACACACATCAAAACCATCAAAGAGGATGAGGATTTATCTACCCCTCCTCTTCCTGCTAGCATCCCCCACCCATAGAATGCCAAACGCAGTATTGGGCAGAACTGCACCTTAATAGGGAGCTCTTCAGAAGGCTCCCAAACCGGAGAGAGCCAGCCGGTCCCTGCCTGCACACAGCAGTCAGAGGAAGTGTCCGGTGTAAGCCAGGGCCGAGAGGATTTACACAGCTATTTCAGTGCTGGAGCTGGAGCCCAGGGCCCCAAGCCACCGCCACTGCCTGGCCACGCGCCGCCCATTGTGTGCAGAACATTTAATTCCAAAAGGAGAGAGCATGACGCTGAGGGCCAGGGAATCACACAGCACTCTTTATCTGAGAGAAACACACAGAGAGCCCACAAGTCTGTCCAATTACCGCCATTATCTCTCACAGAGAGAGAGAGAGAGAGAGAGAGAGAGAGAGAGAGAGAGTGTGTGAGAGAGAGAGTGAGCGAGAGAGAGAGAGAGAGCGAGAGAGAGTGAGCGAGAAAGAGCACTCATACTCTGGTGAATTTATATCAATTTGTCTCTCTCTCTATCTTTCACCTTATGGTGTTTGGCTACTCTGACACCATGCTGAGTAATGAGGGCTCAAATGTTAGTGGAGGAAAAGGAGACAGAGGCTGTATTTAGTTCAAAGTAAAAATCCTTAATAAGCAAATATCAACAGAAAGCAAGAGCTGTTCCCCAGTCTGTAGTGCCAAAGGTGCACTAGCACCTTCTATTTTTAGTATTGCATCACTGTACCCGCTCTAATAAATAACATCTTGGGAAAAGTCATTTCTCAATAATTGTGGAAATGCACAGTTGCAATATATCAGATCAATTGGTTTCTCTCAGCAACTCTGGGCCACACCGACAGCACGTCACCCAAAAGTATAAGGGGTTACCCACCAAATGTTCATTTGAGTTTGGAATGTATATAATGCATTTTTTGTACTGAGGTTTTATTGCCCAAATCTTATCAACACTAAAATTAATGCATAGCGCGACCAGACCATACATGACGAAATGCAGAAAATGTGCTTAATGTGCATAAATATCTGCCAGAATGAGAATGAGAGAGCAGAAGCTGCTGTAACAGTCACTTTAATCATTTTATAAATAGGCCCTAGGCATGAGACAAGTTCTCTTATTCAAACTGTTATTATATTATAATATGTAAACGAACTGCTCATTCATATTGTTATTATTATTATTGTTATTATTTTAACTATTATTATTATAAAGAAATCTGACATGGGAATTTAGCATTCCCTAGAGGTTTTTAAATTTCAATTTTCCTATTATACTTATTTATTTATGAATAAGGGTAATATATACATTATATAACAATTTGTGAGCCAGGTGCTATTAAATGAACAAAGCAAGAGATGAAATGGACCAGCATGACAGCAGTGACTTATTTTAATACTTTAAAGATTTAGGATATTTTCATGTTAGTTAAAACAGGTCTCTAAATCAGTAGAACTCACTGAAAGCTGAAACCAGGTACCCTTGGATTTCTCAAGTTGTACTCCTAGTCTGGGGCGCAAGACCTGTATTGAAAATCATTGTGCCCAAATATAACTTGTTACACGAATAAAATATGTTATATTAACATAATATTCACTAAGAAAAGTTAAATGAAATACAGCAACTGTATCGTGTAATATGTTTGTGTAACTTATGAATCATGAAAATCATAAGTATATATTACAAGCCCAATGCATTTCCTAAGAGCTTCCACTAGGGGCTTCTGAAGTCTAATAAAATATTGAGTGCTCGTATGATTTGTCTCAGCTCATATTTAAGCTTAGCTCAGATGGAGCTGTCCATGGTGCTGAACATCAGCACTTATGCTCTACTGAACTTAAGTGATTACCATGGTACTGAAACAGCTGACAGCTCTCTACATTTTCCATAACTGACAAGGTGTCATTGCTTGTATTGCTTGTATTGCTGGTAACAAATCACTGAAATAATACTCAAGGCTTTATATATATATTAAGCTTTATTTTTACCTATTTAATATACCTTTTACTTAATATTACATCAAGCATCAGTTGCCCGGTAATTGTGATTAATTCAAAAATATCAGAATTGACTAAAGCAGCCTCTTGACATTTGTTGTAATAAGCCTGTGTAAATGTTTATAATATGATGTTGGTTTATGTGCATAATCTTACAAATAAAAAAATATTGAGGAATGCTAGCTTTCTGAATGTAACGGTTAAAGTATAGGTCTGTAAAACAGAATTAAAATCATCTCACAAGTTTGGAAAAAATTGTGACCCCTCAACACCACCAAATCCCCCTCCCCCCGACACACACACACTCACCACCCCCACCAGACAGTCAGCCATACTGTGCTGTTCCCTCCTGAGGCAAGAGAGAGATATTTCAAAAATCTAGGCTAAGGTCTCCTCTGGGACACGCCACACATTCAGCAGTGAAGGGAAGAGAACGAGCGAATGAGCAAAAGCATGAGCATCTGGCTTTACAGTGTCGGAGAGACCGGTGACTAATGCCTCCTCCAAGCCTGCAGACAGAAAACAGAAATTTATCTTTCTGTTTTCTGTCCTGATGTGTTTTTAAGAGCCCTAAGAATGCTGGAGCTTATCTGATGTCAGAGAGGAGATAGCAAGTTATTGTTTGTGTCTTGTTGACAGTGTTGTGCAAGTTCACACTTTTCATGAACTAGTTCAAAGTTCAGTTCACACATGCTCAAAGTGAACTGTTCAC
>JBBKCR010160488.1:12500-16576 GCA_037577295.1 Ladigesia roloffi | reverse complement strand
TGTAACTAATGACTGTAAGACTGTCTCTGTAACTAATGACTGTAAGACTGTCTCTGTAACTAATGACTGTAAGACTGACCCACCATAGTGGGGCATATCGCATATCATTTTTTTATGATCTTATTTTAGAATACTAAAGTCATTTTTTTGCAGAGCAGAAGGTCTTTGTAACACCAGTCTGCAGGGAGTGGGGGTGTCCATCTTTACATGTGTAAATGCAGATTAAACAAACTGATCCATTAAATATTAAAAGGTTTACACAAGCTAGCTGTTTTGCTTGTGTTTTCCATTAGACTCTATTTTAACATATGAAATGAATATTGCATGGACTGAAGGCCTGAGCGTTATCATCAGACGTATATACTCAATCACATCTGGCCCGTGAGGCCAGGTCACTGAAAATATAGCTAAAAAGCTTCAAAAGTGTTGGATTGATGCAACAGCAATCACTATACCAACTACTTGTAAACCCACAAATTTCCTTAAACACATGGTTGATGTCTGGTACTGCACAAACACACACACACACACACACACACACACACATTCACTTTAAGGGGTTTTACTGAAACTGCACCCAAGCCTAGTAAAGGAAATACGGTGTCCATTCAGGGCCAGATCCAATCAGTGGATCCAGCCACGTGGCCTGCCTTGTTCTGAGGGCGGACAGTCGCATTAAACCATGATTCACTCCACTCTTATACAACATGCTGGAAAAGGGAAATTATCTTGGGAGAGCTCTCTGCCTGGGTAATTAAATCATTAAGAGACATTCTGTTCACCTTAACACCAACACACACAGCAAGCAACCAAACATCTCCCGCACTCTTCAAATGTCAAAAGGAAGTCCGTTCATTTCAGAGAAGCTTCACAGCACTGACTTCGGAGAGAAGGGTCCCTGCACACTGAGCTCACGTCCAAGGCCGATGCGTCACCGCAGCCCTCGCTGCTCTGGCTAGTTTGCACAGTAGAGACGTGGGAGTGATGCCCCAGAGATGCCCATTTGGTGGAGCGTGGCTGAAACAAGGGCCGGAGAACAGAAGGGCCGCGTGATGGTGGCCCTTAACTCACATTACGAGCAGCCAGAGAGACGTCCTCCTGATTTAGCTAGTCACTGCCTCTCAGGGCCTGAAATCTGACAACAGACCACATCACTGAGGAAATACTGTCGCCCCGCACTAAAAAAAATCCCTTTAAGGTTAAGTGTGAGCACAGGCTTTCATTCTACTGCAGAGTTAAAAAGAAAAAAGAAAGAAAGTGTGGAGAAAACTTGTGAAGTGTGTTAGCTGTAATTTATATTTGAGAGAGCAATATTACAGGGCACAGGATGAAAGAACACACACACACAGCTCTCTGTGAGGCCTGAGCAAGTTCAGACAAAATACACTCCTTTATGAGTCAACGGCTGCCACTCTTATCAGCCCGATCATGAGGAAGCAGCTACGTCCTCTCACGCTACCTGTGCGGTCGCACGTAAACTGGTCTGTTTCCCTTTCCCACAGTGCCAAAGGCTTTCTAGATCTCGGGTCTGAATGCACGTGGCAAACCCAGACAAAAGCAGCAGAGCAGAGAACCAGCTGAGGGGTTCTCCAAGAGCCGGACTGTCGTCATCACAGACACAAAAACACACATTTCTGGTGTTCCGCATCACCGTCCCACAGAATCAGCAAACAAAAGGAACATTAAGTGTCAGTGATGTCCAGCTGACCCAGAGCACACAGCCTTGCGGGCTGGGTGTCAACGCTGCAGGTCCAGGAGAGCTCAGACTGCTCCACAGATGTCAGGGGGGGCTCTTGGGACCCTCTAAAGTGACAACTGGAAGCGCAGAAGGGCGAGGACACAGCACACCCCGGGCTGTGTCAGGCTGCTGTGGTGGGTGTTGGGTGGCCTGAGCCCAGATGGTGGAACAAAGTAAAGCGTGAGGAGCTGCTAGCCTCATTCAGACTGAATGGAGAAGGAATGGGGGGTGGGGGGTGGTTTAACAGCAAAGCCTTTACATTTCCTTCAGAGGGGAAAGTGCTGAAAAGACTGAAGGACTGAGACCATGTGTCCGAGCACCAGGGGAGTTGGGGGACATGAAGGAGCCCATGAGGGAGCTAAAAAAACAACAACACGGCAACATGCGTTCCCCCAAAGGTACGAACATTTCGACAAATACGAGGAGGAGTTTACGTGTACGTGAAGAGCAACAGGGGTCTCAGCTGCACGCTATCTGCAGCACCTACCCACCCACACACCCACAGGGAGGTGTTCTACACGCCAATCTAGCTGGACGTAACTTAAACCACAAATGATTCTGTGAGGGACCTGGGTGTGAACTAAATCTTGTTTAGAAAACTGGTGTGTTGTACACGGCGTGGTGTGGGCCCGAGTTCTCCAGGCGCTTAGTGGACACATTCAGGAGGCCCTAACCTTCTAGCTGTGCTCGAAGAAAGCATCTCTTCCTGGCCCAGTCCAGAGTGACCTGCTGGATCCCAGAGATGCAGAAGCTGTTCTGGGGAAGGGGTGGGGGGTTTCCTCTCTGCTGCCTGTCTGAGGAGCTTGAGGGAAACATCTCAGCTCCACTATATCTGCAGGAAGGTGTCGTGTTCGCTGGATTGTGGATGTTTTACCTTTCTCCTCCGGGTCTCGGCGGTCCCGCTCCACACAAAGCACTGGTAGATCACCCGAAGGTTCTGCCTCCAGTTCTCCACCTTGAAGCCGCTCAGATGGGAGCACCCTGCGGGACACATGGCACACACATGCGGGTTCTGGAGGGGGTTCAGTGGGGAACAGTGAGCAAACAGAACCGGAGGTAGCTGCTGCGGTCCGGGGGGAGTTCGGAGACCCGGCCCGGCTACTCAGAGCTCCGGGCCGGACCCCGGGCCCCCACGCGCTCCGGACTGACACACCATCAGCTGGGAGACTTCCAGTCCCGTCTCGGGCCGCCTCTTGGTCGCCGTAGCCTTAACATCTACCAATCCCAGTCCCAGTCCCAGTCCAGTTCCAGTACTTCCAGTTCCAACACAGTTCCTAATGCTCACCACCAGCAGCACGGATTTCAACGGAACAACATGAGCTTTGCTATGCCCGCCCAACACCCCTCATGATTGGCTGACACAGATGAGTGTCACAACAGATTGGTTGGCGCCCATACTATTTCCCTTTGATGCCACGCCCATGCGAGCTACAGTAGGAACATAATTGGTCAAGATAAATGCCTTTTCTAACTGAGGGGGCAGTCTTACCGGTCCAGTGTAGCCAATCAAGTGTTTTTATTTTCTCAAATCACGGTTTCATAAAAAAGAAATAAGACATGATTTGCCCCTCTGAATTGTAACAATAATAATAACATCAATAACAATAATTATTACTCTTATTATTAGTAGCAGTAATTGGAGAAATAGTATTAACATTAAAAGTACTAATTTTTATTGTTTCAGTGTAAAACTTAAATTTTTTGGATTATTTTATGCCCCTTAGTGGTAAGTGAGATCTAGTTAAATTAGAATTGATCTTAAGTTTAATATGTAATGTAGTCACTGTTTTTAATACATCATTTTCTCACTTGTTGGAGACACTTGAAAGTGATTTCCTTTGTTTGGATTTTGAAAAACTCTGCCTTTAAGTTAACTACACTAGTGTTTCTCATTGGAAATATCACTCTTCACTCTTTACCTTGCTAAAGCGTACCTTAGAAGTGCCACTAGCAGTCCTGGGATTCAAACCCACAACCTTTTTTTATCAAAGACGCAACAGACTCACCCCTAGGGCTTCAGCACTAGGCCTTCGCAGTGAAATGCTGTCTTATGCTCAGTTGATGGAACAGATTACCAGATAAATCAATCCACAAACAAACATAAATCTGCAAGAAGCTCATCCATTATATTTCCATTTCTGGCGAGAGTTACACTGCAGGTTTACGAGTTGGTGATATCACATCCTCTTTTGAGAGCTCACTTCTACACATTTTAATGCACAGTCATTGTTTATTTTTTAGGTAGAATTAAAAACATGTTGAATTAATAAAGTTGATTGTGCGTTGATTTTATATTTACACATGTTTACACATGTTTACAACATGTAAAAATAAATAT
>JBBKCR010160488.1:0-7500 GCA_037577295.1 Ladigesia roloffi | reverse complement strand
TTAGGAACATTGAAGACCAATCTTGCGTCTGCGTTCTGAACAAGCTGAAGTGATTTTGTTAACTTATGTGGAAGTCCAGTCAGTAGAGAGTTGAAGTAGTCCAGTTTTGAGATGACAAGAGACTGGACTAGAATCTGCGTAGCTATTGTAGTGAGGAAGGGTTGAAAGTCTGTTTTCACACACACACACACACACACACACACACACACACACACACACACACACTTTGAGACAGCTTTCTTGATTTGTTGCCAGAACTCCACCCACTCCAGCCATAGTTAGTAGTAGAGTGTTTGCACGGAAATTAGAAGCCTCATCTAGATTTATTTTACATGAACACAGTCTTTCCAATAATAAAGCAGACCCACTGGCATGGAATAACTTAATATAATAACATTAATGATGGAAAATACAGGAGCACAAACAAATGTGCTCATTACACACTTCTTTTATGGAATGATTTCAGTCCAGTTTCAACTCTTATCAGAACGCCATGGTTACGTAATTAAAATTAGTATTATAAATAGACGTGTAGACAGCATAGGCGCAGAGTTGGTGAAGGGGAAGGAGGGTTGTGGGGCTGTTTGGAGGGAGGAAGAAATGTCCCCCCGGTAATTAATTAAATACTAGACACGAATCATTTATTTAGGTTGAATCACATTATTGAAATGTTAAAGGTAAGAATGTTTTCATTCTGAATATTCTGAAAAAAAGTTGTAATAAAAGCACATTCCTAACATTAAACATTTAGTGCAAGTCATATGCCCCCCCCCCATTTGTTAAGACATGATACACCTTTATTTGTCTCAGAGTTGGAAATTGCATTGTTACTGCAGAACAAAGGCAAGAGCAGCAAAACAATAGAATAAAAAACGACACTACACAACACTAGAGTATAAAAAACAATATACATATAATACAAAATATAGACATGTATATTTGTGTTTAATTATGTGTGTTAATAATGTATTTAAACCAATAAACCTATCCAAAAGAAAGAAAGAAAGAAAGAAAGAAAAAAGAAAGAAAAATAGGAAGAAAGAAACAAAGAAAGAAAGAAAGAACAGGAAGAAGGAAGAAGGAAATAATGAACATTATTCCTAAATTATCATTCCTATTTAAAGGTAAGCTAATTTTCTGTGGCAGCTCAAGCATCTAACCATGACAAGCTGAGGAACCAGCAGTGGAAACAATAAAGTTTTATCTATAGAAGTTACAGAATTGATGAAACTGATGTTTACAGCTGGTGTTTTTTGAAAGCAGAGGCTTTAATTGTCCAAGAGATGTTGGAGGACACTGAGATGAGTCACTGCTGGTCAGGATGTTCAGGCTTAATTAAACTTAGCCAGTCTTCAGAGGTGCCTCAGTATCCTTGGTCATAGTTCAAGGTGCTGTTTCCACTCTGTACTTTACGTTCTCAGAACATTCTGTGTTCTTGCTTTCACGGTTGTCGTCCATGCAGCATTTGTCTTTGTCCCTCCTACTTGCTTCGGTTCCTCTGGTCTTTTCAGTAACTGTAAACTCAGTACTGATGAGTATTCCTACAGTACTGAGTAAACCTCAGCAAGCTCGTTTAAGCACGGAGGACAACTCACCTCAGGACTCTTTTCCACATCAACACTGTGGAGTCTGTGTAACCTTATGAATAAAACCTACCCACATACAGTCAACATTTACATACAACCCCCTCCCCCCACCAACACACACACACACACACACACACACACACACACATAACACACACACCCACTCAAACACATATACACACACACACACACACAAACACACACACACTCATACACAGACACACACACAGAAATACAGACAGGCACACACATACATACACACATATAAAAACACATACACATACACACACACATACACACACACATACAGATATATGGTAGAGCGTGAATCTCAGTGAGGCCTACCATAGATATATTATGGAATCAAACATTCTGAATTTCATTCATGCAGATTGTGGCAAGGCAAAACACTCCCAGACGATTTCAGACTTATGATTGTTCTACTATTATCATCATTGCATAACAACTCTTGTATGTTCACTGATTATTATGGATGGTAAAAAAAATGACCCCTGGTTCGTATCACCACCGCAATGATGAAAGTTTCTCTGCAAAACACAGAAACTCTTGAAATGACCCTGTTTCATCCCAACAGCTATGCAGAAATTTGGGTTCCAAATGTTGTCACAATTGATCCATATTTGAGTATATTTGGGGCGACATTTGGTGCACATACACACAGACTCTCAGGGTCTGGGAAAGCAAATATCCCTTCTTCTCTGTCAACATAGCAGCTCAGATTCATCTGAACAGCCCGAGACTAGTGTTTGTTCTCGGTGCACCTCTCTCCCTCAGCAAGGCACCATCTGTAATACCACAATACAACCGAGAGTCGATGAGTAACAAAAACAAAGGGCTAGTCACTCCTGATTCATTCGTTGTAGTCTATGATCTATAGCCTAAATTGCATTTTGCTCCCACACACAGCCTTGAAAATGGCCTTAACTCATAATTGTTTCCACATACAGACGGTGTGCACTTGGCATTTGTCTTGGCTGTGGGATGTCGAGTCATGTGAGATCCTCTGTCAGCGCTTCTGTCTGAGTAATATGTTTTGTATTAGTAAAGCACTCAGTTAACACAGAACCCAACTGTATCATATTTAATATATCCAGGCATTTATTCTACAATAATTCCAGTTCCATTACATGACAAGTTCTGCCATGTTCAAAGTCAAGTGCAAAATACCTGATAGATAGACATTTGACTATGCAGACTATGCATTAACTGATCAAGTTCATAAAAAAATCTTCCATTCTTTATTAAGGAATCTTTTTTCAGTTGCTTGGCAACTGCAGCCTACTGTTAACAAATGTTATTGCTTGGAGAATTAATATAACAATTATTATTAGGCCTCTTATCCATAGGAGAATGTTTTTACAGCTTCTCATCTTACTACTTTAATAATTGGCCCTGCCTCCTATCATGGACTCCCGAAGACCCCTTAACGTGTGCGCCGATGTCCAAGTTTGTGGTAAAGCAACAAGTAGAATGTTTAAGTCCTCTAAGTCGTGGTTTGGGACCTCCAGGGATCAGACTAACTTGTCTAGCACATCCACAGATGTTCTTTTTTCATTCAAATCTGGGAAAATTGAAGGCCAAGTAAACACCTTGATATCTACAGCATTAGGGGGCGTTCACACTTGGCGTCTTTTTTCAAACTGCCAGCATCTGTTTTTACATTATAACCCTATAGAGTAGACCGTCTTTTTTAAAATGCCCTGAGCGCTTTTTTCAAACACCATCACCAGCGTCTTTTTCTGCAGCTCTTTTTCAAGTTACGTTCTACGTCAAGAGTTTTTTGACGGCTGACCAATGACAAGCGAATAGCGAGACTTTTTGTTTCGTCTTTGCGAACCGACATTCACCTCCCCGGGATCTTCAAAGGCCAAAGCAAGAGCCAACTTTCTCTTTCTCAACACTTCTCTCAACTTTTTCTTTACCGACACAGCACTAGGCCCCTGTTGCAGCCGTAGTTTTAGCAACAAAGGATGCCCACTTTTTTTTTGCTGAAAAAGCGCCATTGGCAAGTTGCTAAGTGTGAACGTCCCCTTACTATGCTAAAAGAAGCCACTGCTATTAGGGATACTGTTGCTATGAAGGTGTTTATTTGGTCTGCAACTATGTTCAAGTAGGTGGTGTCTCTCAAAATAACATCCACATGAAAGCCAAGGCCCAGTGTTTCCTAGCAGAATTTTGCCCAGAGCATCACATTGCCTCTGCCAGCTTGCTGTCCACATCCTGGTGCCACCCCTTCTCCAAGTCATCCAAATGATATAAAAGAAAATCTGACACCAGATTGTTTACAGTGCTTCATGGGTCTGGTTCTGATGCTAACGTGACTCTTCAGCCATGGACAGGAGTCGTGACTGGCACTCTAACCGTTCTGTGGCTAACCAGTCAATACACAGTGTGCTGTGATGCTTAGTGTTCTGACTCCTTTCTGTCCAGCATTAATCTTTGGGTTCTTCAGTGGAATCAGACCAGATAGCCTTCACTCCCTACACACATCAAACTGCCCTGTGTGCCCCGTGATCCTGGGGCTGTTGGGTTGTCCTTCCTCGAGCTCTTTTAGAAGATGCTGAGCACTGCATATCTGGAACACTTGCAAGACCTGCTGTTTTAGAGATGTTGATCCAGTGGTCTACACATCATTGTCGTAGTTAAAGTCACTCAAATATCCTTACATTCACCCATTTCTCTCCTTCCTTGCGGCTTTATACATCCCCTCTCTCTATAGGTTCCACTGAAACTTGTCCATGGGTTTCATGTTGTGTGTACTGACCACTGCAAAGCAGGATTATGCTTTACAATTGTGTAAATATATGGTGCAGTTATAAAAATGTAAAATAATATTGCACAGCGTATATGTCAGTCTTTAAAAAATGTTAAAGGTCCTATATAGTACTTATAACACTTATTTTAGCTTTATCCTTTTGTCATATGTATATTTCCCAAATCTGGATGTTTTTTTTTTTTTACAGTGCTGTTAAGAATAATATCCTGTATGTAAAATAACTGTATTCTAACTGCCTGCCCAATATAGTATTCCATTCAAAAAGCAATCCAGGCTGTAATGAACAGGGTTCATTTAAGGCAGACTGAATAGTCCAATACATCCAAATGCTTTGGTTTAAATGACATGACTAATTTTTTAAAAGCTGTAAAAAATCAGATGTGTTTCAGATTAGTGAGACAAAATTCAATTTTGCAGGATATAAACAATTTAAAGGATATCATAGTGATGAGTATCACTTCTTTCTAATGGCCAAGGCTGAATCAATCCAGTGGCCCTGTAAGCTTTCAGGATTAGAGCTGTTATTGTGATTGGGGCGTTTATAAATATTTGAAAACAGAAATTATATTACGACACTTACTTGGATGTTAATGAGATTGAACTTATCCTATAATCATCTCTAGGAGATGTGAGAAACTAAGCACATCTTTTGACCTTTTGCCCCTTTATGTAATATATGAAAGACATATTTGCCCTCCCAGCGGCTCTGGCACATAACCAGCATGTTTGCTCAGGCAGTAAACGGATGCAGCGGAACAGGGTTTTAATGTCCCAGCTGGACGGAGAGCGGAACCAGGTGGCCTGTCAGTCCGAGGCTTTCTGAGCTTCCTCACCAAACCCTTTCATTCAGTGGAGCAGGTTTCAGCTGTGATATGTTGTTGCACTCCTGTTGGGAGGTTAAGGAATTTCTGCTCTCTGGTGGTATTAGATTGAACTAATACCCGCGGCAGCATCATATGAACATTTTATGATGAAGTCAAACACCTTACAATTAAAATGTATGTGAATATATATTTTTACATTAATTTCCCAGCATGTCCACTGTAGAGGACAACAGGATGATTTCCGTGTGAATACAGAACTGAATGAAAATGAAATAAATGATATTAACAGAAGAACACATTCAATTTGATCAAAATAATACAGTTCTGTATCCCTCTTCTGTTGCTTGTTTCTTGCAAGGACAATTAAACATGTATTTTAATTCAAATGTGAATTATAAGTCCTAGAAGTCCTAGAAGTGTTTAGGTGTGATAGTCCTGGAGGCATGTTTTCTTTTTGGTTCTGCAGAGGAACATTTTGCATTTTTTGCACCTCATGTATGCTTTGCCATTGCAGTCATTTTTCCCAGCATGTAAACCCATCTTATAACACACCACTGGAAAGCCCATGATGTCCTTTACAGAGCATTACATGGCTTGATGGGGTAACTCTTACTACTTAAGGAAGAGACTGGTGTCCACAATAAAGGATGTAAATGAATGCCCCTGGTCTCTGGAGGATATGTGAGAATTACTATAAGAGCAAATACCTTTTTAAACACACACACATTTGAGCTCAAATTTTATTTCTACTGCTCATAAAACTGTCCCAGACCAGAGAACAAAAGTTTTAGTCAGTAATGTGTTTACTTCAGACAAGCAGGGTGAAGGGGGGCCTCATGTCAGATTGGTCCTTGAACAGATGATCTCATGGTTGAGGTGCACAAAGATGCTGATCCAACGCTTTCCTGAATGGAAAGCTTTATTGTGTTTATTTGTTTTTGAAGAGGAGAACTCCAAAACTAAGCTTGACAGACCAGCGTTCCATGACTGTAGCCATTCATCCAACCTTCAGGTTTAAGCACTGAAAGGTGAGTCAATTCACATAAGGCAAACAGTTGTGGCCCATTGCTTCTTTTCATTTGAACATTTTACTGTATTTATAGATATCTGACTCAACTATTTCATCAATGCTCATGGAACACAATATGAGTGGTCAGTCTTGATATTGCTGAAGTAAGAAAGGCAAAGGAACCTCTACACCAATCAGCTGCTCCCTCCCACCCACTGAGAGTGAGGTGAAGTGATGAAGTAAAGGTGAGTCAGAGTGAACAGCACACAGCGAGGACAGAGGCTCTCTTTTGCCCTTCCACTCTGTTACAGGACAGATCGTCTGTACACACATCTGACTCAGCCTCACACTGCTCTGAGAACAGTTTGCCGCTGTGCGCGCCTGAATGATGCATGACCTCAGTCGAGTGCAGTGGATGTGCATGTGTCAAGGGCAGGAATGAGAGAGGAATGAGAAATGTTTTATTTTTATATTTTTATCAGCTTCTGAAGGGACTCAGCTCTGGAGCTTGGGGCAGAAGAAATGGCCCTTCTGGATTTTTCTGATAAAAACCGTCAATGAATGAAAATAAAGTAAAAGTTAGGCTGGCCAGGCTCTGTCAACCACTCTCATCTAAGAGCTAGAACTTGATTCCTAAAAACTGGAGCTTAACATCTGAGACTGCTTGTTGTCTGAAAAGTAGAATATGAAACCCACAAATTAAGCTCACAAATTATAACTTGTCCAAGAATTAGACCTTAACACCAGAGAACTGAAGTTTAAAACCAGAGAAGCAAGGCTTGCCTTTACATCTAAGTAGAGCATTACACTTGACTAGAGTTTACACTCGACTAGACTAGAGCTTTACACCCAACTAGAGCTTTACACCCAACTAGAGCTTTACATCCAATTAGAGCTTTACACCTACTTAGAACTTTACACCCAACTAGAGCTTTACACCCAATTAGAGCTTTACTCCAAACTAGAGCTTTACACCCAATTAGAGCTTTACACCCAATTAGAGCTTTACATCCAATTGGAGCTTTACACCGAATTAGAGCTTTACATCCAATTACAGCTTTACACCTAATTAGAGCTTTACACCCAATTAGAGCTTTACATCCAATTAGAGCTTTACCCCCAATTAGAGCTTTACATCCAATTTGAGATTTAGATCCAATTAGAGCTTTTCACCCAATTAGAGCTTTACATCCAATTAGAGCTTTACATCCAATTAGAGCTTTACACCCAATTAGAGCTTTACACCCAATTAGAGCTTTACACCCAATTAGAGCTTTACCCCCA
>JBBKCR010160471.1:0-16579 GCA_037577295.1 Ladigesia roloffi | reverse complement strand
ACACTCACACACTCACACACTCACACACTCACACACTCACACACTAACACACACACACAAACACACACACACACACACACACACACACACACACACACACACACATACATTAATGCTGGCCAAAGATTTAAATATTTAATCACAAATAATTACATTCATTCAAAAGTGGTGTATTGCATATATAAAGTACTGATATAAACAAAAGTGCAATACATTTTGGTTTGTAAATATTTTTTTACAGACTTTTTACCACAGTATTCTCCTTATAACACAGTTGCAATTAAAACGTTTCTTCCAAATATCACTATAAACATTAATGTAATCAAATCGAATATAAACCAAAGTGACTTGCCCCTGCCAGTTTGTTATAGAAAAACTAGGTAATCGTAGGGGAGCGGAACCGTTATATCAGCTGCAAAGGGGGACCAGCTTCATATCAAAGTCTATGTATCTGAAAGGAGTGTCATTAAAGTCCCTGTTTGTGTAATGATCAGGCATTTCATTACTTTTGTTAATATAATATGGAGAAAAGTAATGGGACCCCTGCGAAAACCACCCAAGTGCACTCCTGGTTAACACATGATAAAATACTGGATTAGCTGGCATTAAAGTGACATGTTTGAAGGAAATGAGGTCAGAAATAATTTGCGAGAAAGAGTTTGAGAAGGCCTTTAAAAACAAAATTTACTTCAGTGTTCTTTGCTAAGCAACTTAGTGTTATAACTTGCATGGTATTTAAAAGATAGAATGCAGCATAAACACAAATGTCTTTTTTTTTATAAACCTTTCATCAACCTCTGTATAAGAAAACTTGATAACATGTGATATGTATGTTCAGTATCAATCTAAGAATGAATGATCATGGTGAGAGAAATTAATAGTATAAAAACATACATGTACTCATATAAAGAGTCATGTGGTATGAACAATGGTTTGCTGCACCAAAGTTGGAATTACCAACTTTGCAGATGCAGTCACCTCAGACATAAGCTTCTGTAAGACCGTCTTAAACATACAACAACCAACCCTGGTTCTCCACTGAGCTAAAGAAGCTATGCACAGCCAAGAAAATGGCCTACAGGACTAGTTACACCAAAACATAGAAAAGTGCTAAGTCTGTCCAATCTATAAGAAAGTCAAGAATACCCAATTGTCACTATTTATTTTAACTCCATTTAAATTGAGGGAGAATCTCATTTTCATTGTACCTGAATTACAAGGGGACTCACAATCTCTTAACAAGCCATTTATGGGTAAGGACAGCTGAACACATAAACAGGCTGAAGAAACCTCAACAAACAGATACATATCTTTTTATATTACTGGCTTGAGCTTTAGTGTCTTGAAGTCTGTTAATGAATGCAATTGTTTTATTTTTCTTTGTGTTTCTCTGCTATTTGTTTCCTTGCAGCCGCTATATCACTGATGTTAGGCTCTATCTATGACACACATTTTAAAGCAACACCATGACTGCAACTAGAAATGTTTGCCTCCCATATAGCTCCCGTCTCCACCTTTTTTCCTACTTTTCCTCTCCACCTCTATTCTTCAATGTGGTGTAGAAAGGGCGAAGGACAAACAGTAGAAAGGGCATAGGAACAGAAGAAACAGAAGCAGTAACTAGGGGGGGTGGGACAGCTGATCTGTCTCAACGTCATTAATCATTAATTGATAACAATTAAAGTCTATCAGAAGATCTACTTGAAAGCACACACCCAATATTCCTGGCAAGCAAAACAAAAGCTATTTATTTTATTTTACACCCAGGTACTGAACACTGACATTATGAAAATAATTAAAAAAGAATAAAAAGTTGTGCACATCATTTCTCTGTAAAAAAAAAAAAAAAACACTCGTGAATCTTATGCTCAAACCCACTCAACCATTTGTTAGGAGCAGCTTCTCTTATTTCCTTCAGTATTTGGAGAGTCGGTAAGATGGTGTCATAAAATCAGCTGCCATGTTCCTAATAAAAATGCAGTAAAGTTGCTAGCCTGAAACACTGAACATCTAGTCCCAATCTCACAAATCTTTTTAATCAAAGTGGGGTGTGCGCATAAAAAAACCCCCAAAAGAACATCTTAAAACTGTAAAAATGTGCCCCGTGGAAATGTGACAACTCATCGTGGAAAACAGACATTTTAGGATTTCATTCAAAACAACTGCACTACATTAACAGCAAAGTTTTCCAATCAGCTTATGTCATGTGCCACACTACTCTTGCCTAGTCACATTGGTAGATTTTACCACTAATCACAGTCCCAAAACATTTTCACCTACATTATAAACTTCTTAAAATTACATTTCACATTGCAACCTGTTTGGTCAAATTCAAAGAAAGGGGGCTTTTTCTGTCCATTTAATTATTCAAGTACTCAAATACGATATCTGCCAAAATATTCACTCTCACTTGGTTTTATTTCTACTTTTTGTCAGCTGCACTGTATGTCGTCTTATTCTGTCATATTGTATTTATTGTCCTTATGTTTTAAAGTATTGCACTTTTCATTTTGTACACTGATAAGTCCTGCCCACACTTGAGTAGTCTTCTGTTGCACGATGGTTGCATATCATTTATAACCCTGCAAGTTGTTTTAAAGCTGGTTAAAGCTATTAGTTATGCTTTGTCACTATCTTGCTATATCCTGCATAGTTGAAAATTGCACAGTTTGTATACCCATTATACTCCCAAATGCCTACATATACCATAACTCCAACACAACTTGCATCAAAGTAGAAATTTTTGAAAGACAAGTGAGCTAAAACAAACATAATACTGCAAAAAAGGCAAAAAATTACAGACAAATATGTGTTATGTCACTGCAGCCCTGCGTTTAAACCATTTTACGCTAAAGATAAAAATGAGCTGTATTGTAGAGACTTAACTACAGGGGGTCCTTGATTTATGACACAGAAATCCTTCAACAGTGATGTAACCTGAATTTCTGTGTTAGACGAAACACACCCTAGCACACTAGTCGAAGTCACTTACCTAAACTATCATGCTGATAGGAAAAATTTGCACAGACAAAAACAGCACTGATGTTATGATGTTAAACTATACAATGTTTAACACCAGCTTGAGCATAGATGACTTGTGACAACCATGGTAGAAAATACAGGAACCATTGGTAAGCTTGAGGTGAGGTTTGCTGAAACTGTAAACTAAGGATTTAGCAAAAAAAATGGAAGTGGAAAGGTACTCATTTACAATCATGCACACAATATTGAAAGTATACTCAAGTTGTACATAGAAGATTATTGGTGTATGTTGAATGTGTCAAAAAGCAGTTTTTGCCTGAAAATTACAAACAGAGCACAAATATTCAACATGTGACATTAGATAATTGATATTATGCCCTATAAAATGCCAATTTATTGCATGTCAAACAAAGACACTGCTAGATAATTGTGAACAAGATTTTGCTTGTTGAAAAACCAGATAAGATAAGCTCCCCCAAAATAATTCACACATACCTTCTGCTTCAACATCACAGCCTGTGTCCTTGAAAGCCCTCCAGCGTTCCTTGGCCCGGGACAGAAATATTTCATACAGCTCTGCCGACAGAGGGGAAGACAAAGCACTTACGTGTTGAAGTATTATGTACTTTGAGAAGATATAAAAGTTATTTCCTTCCCCTAATTTTTCTCCCTAATTTAGCCACCCACAATGTAAGGGTCCCTCAGTCAAACGGCCCCCAACATGTTTCTTCTGAATGTATTTTCATTCTGATATAATAATAATAATCAATGAATTAATGAACTTTCAAAACCTGGTGTGATGTTAAGCTCATTCCCAATGGCCAAGCTCCACACTTTCCCCCGAACATTGGGTGGAAGTCCTTGCCACCAAAGATCTTTAACTCTGCGGGTACTGCGTCTGAAACAGGGGCAAAGAAGAAATAAACAGGCAGGTTCATTTTTTCAAATTTGCCAAAGACAAAGATATAAAATAAATATTAAATGCACTCAAGTGACAAAGATCTCAAGTGCTCACTTAAATTAAGAAAATCAGTGAAACAGTACAGAACATATTAATCAATACTTAACATAAGGCTGTCAGTGTTTCCTAAACCTATTTCGTGGCCTCTGTCAAAGGCAAAACACGCCTCAACAAGACAGTCAATGAGGAATATGTTCTACTTGTTTACTGCTACATTCAGATAATGCAGACTTCAAAATACAGTATTTGCAAGAGTAACAGTTACTCACATGCTGTCCCAGTTAGGCAGGATCTCTGTGTTCCACACAACCATGGCATTAGAGATGCTCTCCTCCTGCTTGAAGCGTTCCTTCATCTGTTGCTTCTTCTTTTGGGCTTCCTTTAGTTCTAAAACACAAACAGCTGGCAGTTACAATATGGCCTAACCAATCTTACCTAAGACTAAAGTTTTAAATTTAAATTATACATTTCCAATCAAAGTTAAGGTCAATCAAATGTTCAGATATCTGTAAGAGCAAACGACATAGAGCTAAGGAAAATCATCACCTCTCTTCTTGGCCTCAGCCACCATTTCATCGTATTCTTGCCGGTGGCGCTGAGCTTCCTCCTCTGGCTTAGCAGGAAGGTTGCTATGAATAAAGTGAACACGTTCTGACAATCAACACCTATGAAAACACCACAAATCCCAACTAAAATCCTCCTCATCCAATGCACCTTCTAAAATGAGCTGTTAATAGGGACGTCATCCCAGCTTTGCTTTACACTGAATGTTGACATTGCTGGGATGATTTGAAATTGAAAAGTTGAAACATTAGTTCTGGAACACAAGGTAAACTCATCCCAAATATATTAAATGGTGCATTTTGTTCCATTGCTCCATACCCCAATGCAGTGAAACATATTCCTATGTTATGCTTGGCACTGAACATGGTGAACTTAGGCTGCCCCAAAGGATCCTACTCTATTGGCAGAGCTCTTCCTTGGAGATGATAAAGGCTGTATGCACAAATGACTGCTTCTGAAAACTTGCACAAATTAAATCCTTGTATTTCCACTTAGCAGGTGCACAGTAAACAGTGACTGTGGCCTATTTATAGGGGTCATGTGTCTTAGCTGCCCTCTGGCCCCACATCAATATCTGACAAATTAAATACTATTGATGAACCACTCTCAACTCGGCAGTAATACTGATAGATATAAAGCACCATTGCTGGGCTTAATACATTCAAACCATGTTTAGCTAGGTGGTATGGATTAAAGCAATCTGCACATGAATGCCAGGTCCAAGGTTTTATATAACTGCCCAGAACATGACACTGCAGGTTCCTTTTTCCTGTGGTGCATGCATTATTGTGCTACTGTAATGAGATGTTCAAGGTTTAAAGTTCAAGAAAAACAACTAGTGGCATATAGACAAGAAAAAATATTTAATTTCCCGGATTTCCTATATAGGGCTGTAACGATATATGATACAAAACCGAAATTCTAAGGGTCTAAAGGTTTCAAAGAGCCCTCCCACAATTTCACAAACATACGGAGCACTGACAAACCCCGTATTTGCTGAATTGATTGGCTGGGCTTAAAAGTGTCTATAAGCTGGCTGGGTTGTGATAAAACTGCGATGGAGTGTCTGTGTAATTGTTTTTATTTTGTTTTGCGCAGTGGCGGAGCCAGAGGGGTGGCCAATCCACCCCAAAATTTTATTTGCTACCGGCGGTTCCTGATGCTGTTGGCTCTCAGACTGTTTCTATTCCTTTTCTTTACAGTTTTTTAAGGTCGGGCTGCAGTAAACATTTCACGATACGTTGTACCGTGTATGACACTGTATGTGACAAATAAAACCTGAATCTGAATTTGGCCGGAGCGCCGCCCGAGGAGTGTCTGCCTTTAACCTGCACGGTGTGTGTGTGTGTGCGCGCGTGGGTGTGTGTGAGAGAGCATTTATAGTGTCGACCTTCCCGCTGTGGTGTGTGTGTGTGTGTGTGTGTGTGCGCATGATCCCTCAACATGGATGAATTCATGCAACATTTGTCCAGTTCTCATCAGAACCGCAGACTGTTGCGTTAAACAGACCTGGGTTTAGTTAGTAATGTTTTGATGAACTCTGCATTGTTACAACAAATAAAAAGTTTGAATTCCTTAATTTATTATTTCAACTTTGAATACAGTGCGTGTTTGAGTGTGGCCCCCCTGAAATAGCAGTGGCCACCCCGTGCCCACCCCATGTAAAAAAATTCTAGCTCCGTCGCTGGTTTTGAGCGAGTTTTGTGGCTCCGGGCAACTGGGCGGAGCGTTTCTTTTGTTTGAACGGAGAGGTGAACCCGAGAGACAAGTCGACTCCTCGAGTCGACTTCTTGACTCTCAGTATGCATGGAAAGGAAGTGGTATTAAAGCGAATATTGGTTTATAATTTTGTGGTCAATATAAGGTGTCTCCAAACAAAATGGCACCTCGGAACTTTTCCTCTTCCTCCACCACGAATTAATTGCGATACGAACCGAATCATGAGTCAAAAAAACGAACCGTGAAACGAACCGATTTGTGGGTTTGGTGCGTCGTTACAGCTCTAATATATATATGTGTTTATATCAAATAAAGGCCATGGCTGCCCCAGAGGTGCTGAACAAACGGCTCCCAACCCGCCGATCACGACCCACACGGCACTTCAGCTCTCTGTTTGGACAGTGCAACTGAGCGGAGCAGTGAAGTGGGAGGTGGCGGGGGCTGATAAGAGAAACCTGCTTGTGATGATCCACTCACCGGCAACTGCGGGGTACAAAAGAGGCCCACAGAAGTAATGCAAATTCAGCACTGGACATAACTAATGTCTGTCTCTCGCACTCAAGATTTTGCACAGTACTGTGTTATGTATACACACACACAAACACACACACATACATACATACATATACACATACACACAAAATACTGCGCAAAAATCTTATGCTACCCCTCACACCCCCAAAAAGCCAGACTCCAAACTTCTCCCGGCTTCCTGAAAGACTTCCAAAGTTGTCTCATTATCAGTCCAGTCCCTGAACCTGACATGTTTCAGAGGACTGTTTTAGTTTAAGAGACACATCAACATATTAATCATTCAAACATTACAGTGCCACAAAGACATCTAATCTATATATATGGTAATGACTGGGTTTTCAGCAGGATAACACTACAGTTCACAATGTCCTACTGACGAAGAATTCGTAAAGGAGAAAAATGTCGCTCTTTTGAACCATTCTGCATGTTCCCCTGAGTCACCCGTGTGACATGCGAATGCTTATAATTTTGCCCCAGGTCTTAAGATTTTTCATCAGGATTGTATACAAACACACATATCCTTATAACCTCCTCTACACTGCACACAAACCTGCACTACACCTGTGACCAACTGTCATCATTTGTTAAAAAATAAAAACAGCTGGGTAGCGCAACTGAAAGCAAACGATCAACTTTTGGTGGCAAAAAGGGCTCATGTGCAAAGCTGTGGATATTTCAGGAGATGTCAAAGACTTTATAAATACCTAGGAAAACAGAAAGGTCTAGAATTTAGAAGTTTTTGGTAGTACTAGGACCATTTCAAGATCAGGTTGTCCCTCCAAACTGGAATGAAGAAGAAGGTGGGTGTACATACAAGCCACAACCCAAAGCCACCTACCAACCCACCCACATCTGCAACCCCACACCCTCCCACACACACTTTTGATAGGCACCAAATCATCAATTGCTAAAACAATTCTGTGCATCTCCTGATTTGCTTATTTCAGTGCTGGTGACTGATGAAACCCACAAAGTGTAACAAGAGCGGTCATCTGAGCTGAGGCTTAGGTGAGGCTTTCACCCCTTTGAGACATGATCTCTCTACCAGGCTTAATGCCACACCACTCACTATACATTCCCACTTCTGTGCTGCACAGAGAGAAAGATGACTACACACAGAGCGATATGAAGCTTTTTACTAGATACATTTCTGTAATAAAAGTGTGGATGCTATAAAACTACTGTTTGGAGCTTTGGTTTCTTGAAGTCTGTTCACAAATCTGCTGTGTTTTGCAATGTGCATGTGTGAGTTTTTGTCCCTCTCCAGCTGCCTTAGCCATGACTTTGCAGACTCTCTCTTTTTAAGGTGACTCAATCATCAGCTCAGAAGCAATGAAGTGCTTTACGATTTCTTTGTTGACGCAGGCAAAGAGTTGCTGTCCACCCTCTTTCCCCACTCACTTCTGGTTCAAAATTTTTATTCATTTGGCTACACATATTCACCCATAGCCAATATAGCAGACCTACAGACTTATATACAGTATTTTTACCTTGGGTAAGATCCTGCTCTAGCTTAACTAGAAAAGACAGAATATCAGTTACAAATATGAACTCAAATCCCAACAGAAAATAAAGGATGAAGATGAATTCAAGTGCAACCATTTATTAGTTTATGATACTGAGAAGTGTATTTGATTAATTGTTAAAATCACCAACAAGCATTCTACCTCTATAAAATACAGTTTGGACCATATTTCAAATCCATTACTTATTAGATGCATCAGTTATGTAGCTCCAGTGCAACAAAAAAGAAGCAAACGTCCAAAACCTTACATGAATACATTTGGGTTAAGGGGAAAAACTACTCTCCTAATGATACTCACAATGGTCGTTCTTCCAATATGAGGGCTGTGGTGGACAAAGGTTCAAACTCCAGGTTCTTCCGGCGTCCTTGAGAAGTATGGGATGGACTATGGCTTCCTTTATTAGTCTTGGCCTCATATTCCTGCAGATATTACAAGAAGATTTAATAAATGGAAAACAAGGACCTGGAACGGATGTTACAGGGAGGAGTGATTTAGCCATGGTTTGGGAACAATCAAAGAGTTGTCAAATGTGAATCAAGGCAAGACACATAAAGTTGATCGGCGAGATCACAAAGCTGGATGAGGTTGGAGGGCAACAGGATGAAAGAAGTGTCACAAGTGTTTAGTAAGGAAGATGTGTGTCAAAGCTTAAAGGGACCCTCCTGAACCTTTCCTGTATTAATTAACAAGTTGTAATATAAGATTTCTATACTTCTATACTTCAATAATATTATTATTATTATTGTTCTTTTGATTCAGCAAGTTTCCATTTTTTTATTTTGTTGTCTTCAATTTCACCCACTAGCTTGGAGCCCCATCATACCTTATCACCAACACTAATTAAAGCTTGTGCATTCAAATCACATGGAGTCAATCACTTCACTTACACAAGACTTCTGCTACAGCAACACACTAACGGCCAATTCTAGCACAGAAGCTAACAGACACCTGCACTGGCCAACATGAGTGAGTGACAGGCGAAGACACCCAGCTTATCCAACCAGAACGAGTGTAGCCAACTGCGCTGTCTTCGAATCCTAAACGTTACCTAAACCCTTTTAATTCAAACTGCACAGAAATAGAATACTTTATTTGCTTAATTCAATTATTCTATCTTCTCTCCGCATCACACTTTTGTTTAGTTTCTACTGCTTTGAATTCTCCATCTTTGATTTCTTCATTCTTATTACAGCCAAAGTGGAAAAATACACACGGTTTTGTTAGTTTTGTTATGTTGTCTTATTTTAACAAATTATTAAAAAAGATTAAATATACTGCCAAATATTGGTGATGATACAATGCTCAGTTTCTGTATTGATTCACGCTGTAGCTCCGACTTGGACACAGAAAACTTGTGTTTTTCATTGGTAAAATGGTGAGAGTGCTTAAAAAGTTACCTTTGCACAGAATATTTAAAATATTTTCAAGTCGAAATTGGTATTACTGGTACAACCTTATCATATGGTTATCTGACTTGCTTTGCTTTCAGTTTTGCGAGCTGCTTTGTGATGATACTGGCCCAATACATGGTTTCTTATCAGTGGCATCTCTTTTCAGGGTAACTGTCCATATGCAGATGTAAGGCTGAACGCCACACTAAACAGCCTAAAACATTGAAACAGCAGTCATAACACCTATCAAGAAGAGCCCAATCAATTTTCCTTTGTATGAGGTAAGAACATAGTTTAGTCTAGTTTAATTACAGTTTCCTGAACACCCACATGTTTAGTACCATAGCTATAATATCATACACAATTAAAACACTACAGCTAAGTGCTGGGATTCCAAAATGCTGCAGGGAGGGTAAATCACCATATAGTTCTCAATGAGATATTTTTCAAGACACACGGGTGCAATAACAAATCTCTATGAGAGGAAGATTGGCAAGACAGTTGCATGGGATGATCGCAGGAAGAAAGGAAATGTAGTCTGATTAAATTGAATTAAACATTCAATAGATGAACAGATTAAAATATATTTCCACATTTGCACTTTTTTTTTTTTACATACTCAATCAATCTCAACATATCCTTGTCTATGCCCATGTCTGCTATTGTTGTTCTGCACTGGAGCTTTGGGACTAATTGGGACTAATGTTGGTAATAAGTAACCAGTTTTTTCAAAGTATATTTTGCAAACTGCATGCCTAAGCCATGTGACACTTGATCATACGTAAACCCACAAATGTCTTGCAGGACATACTGCCATTTACAGAAATTTAAAAAGCACACAAAAAATTCAGGTTTTTGTGTACATAGGCTGCCGTTAGCTATGTTAGCTTTGTAAGTCCAGTGTAAAAAAAAGAAAAGAAACTGCATATACCAACTATATTTCGGGTAATCAGTAAACTGTTTAAACTTGATTTTAAGACAACTGGCCTAGCAGTGTATGGAGGCAACGTTCCAAGTTTTTACATGAAAATAGTACAGCATAGCATACATAATAAGTATTGCTGGAAGGAATATTCTTGAAACAGATAGCCTACAGAAAAAAACAACAGCATAGGCATGAGCCAGAATGATGAACATAAACCCATCACTGCTCTGGATCCTGACTGACACGTATGGTGGCTTTTAACTGCAGACCAGCAAAACGACTTCCTGGAAAGTTCAAGTAAATCAGCACTTTAGATCCATGTCCAAGATCCAGGGACATATCGATAGCGAAAATGACTAGCGGATAGCAATGCTGTGACGCACCATGCACATGACACAGACATTGAGTGAGGATTGAACAGAAGCCTACCCCTGCATTTAAGAGACTGGGTGCTGATACAGATGTGAGATTCCCTGGGTGAGTGTCCTAAGAGAAGAAAAAGAAGAGATAACACTGCACTGAGTTAAAGAGAGAGTAAAGAGAAACTCTGGGAAAAAATCCAGTGGAATGTCTGAAAAGTTATTGTGGAGAACATTTCCTTTTCCTGGCAACAGAAGTTCAATTATGTAGATTTGGGGGGCCATTTGTTTTGTGATAGCAATCTAAAAACTATCCCATAAATTTAAACAGAATATTTAAATGTTAAAAGACAAGAAAATGTGTATAAAATTGTGTTATTTTATTTGAAATCATATGACTTTCAGAACAAAGTCTTTCCTTAGCTTCTACTTGCTACTTAGCTACTACTCAAGCCAGCAACAGGGCAGCTGAGGAGACCATGGCAATGTCCAGCCTAATGCACTGCTAATCATGTGTGTAAACTCTTTATCCTGCCACATTCTAATTTGCCTAAATGTCTGCAGGACTACAAGTATCTGTGGACGCATAAATACTCAAGCTTGTGTTGGCTCCAGCAGATTAATTGTGGTGAAGGTCATGTTTGCTAGATTAACTACCATTCTTAGCATGGCAGTAGGAAAAAATGTCCAAATATGAAAACTTATCAGTGTTTATGCTCATAAATACAACCCTGTCATAACATATGTACGCAGGAAAAGTACAATCTTACCTAAACTCATGCTTGGAAAGTTTGTAACAATGAACGTTGTTCCTCCTACAGTTGTATGTATAATGTCTGAAGCAGCACTGACTGCTGCCATGACAAACCATCACTACAAGAAGCTAAGTTATTTTTGTGTTTTGTTTTTGTAGACCAATATACCAACTAGTAACATACAAGCACACACCTAACATGAAGACACACACAAAGGCAAACACACACAGATTCATAGCTACAGCTAACTCTCATTTTTCCTTCACTTACTCTACAACACCAGTGTAAATAATGATAATGCAAATCTAAAAATCCCTCTAAGGTATGGAACAAGTCACTGATGTACATGTACAGTAACCCCCCCAATTTTTGTGGGGATTGTGTCCCAAGATCACTCACATATAGTGAAAAACAGCATTGTTCTGATAAAAAAATGCTTCAATTTAAAAATGTAAACCCGTATTCGTATTTTACAGTTTACATTGAACTCCTGCAGTGCTAGTACATAAATACCAAAGTTACCCTTTTATAGACTGCACAGTAATTCATACACAGCCATTTTCTTTGGTATGCGCTGTTGTTTTCTTTGGTATAAGCAGGTAAATACAGTAATAATGTAATTTTTTGTTATAAATATACAGTAAAATGTACAAGTAATCACCAATAATTTTTACAGTTCACTTTTCATCAAGCAGCGCATCTTATTCAGGGGCTTCAGGAGGAGTTGTATTGTAGTGACCCGACGGTTAAAGAGGTCAACAGCCTCTTTTAATTTAAAGTACAGTAATAAAAATACAGGGCTTTAAGAAGCACAAAACAAAAAACAAGAGAATCACTCAAGATGCTCCACGGGGGAAATTTTGGATTGGCGCTGCTACAGGTGCATCTAACTGCAGCAGCCAATCAGCAGCAAGGCGAAAAAAATTATATTCTTGGATTGGTTCCTTTAAAACAGGGGTCACCAACCTTTCTGAAACTAAAAGCTACATCATGGACACTGTGCGATACAGGGCTACCAATTTCCCTAAACTTCATGTATAATAAACATGTTTTAAATGCTTTTTATAGATAGTAATTTTAAAATAGATATAAATGCAAATGCGATTAAAGAAGAATAGCAACAGGATAAAATGACAGGTAAGACTTTGCTCACTGGCGAGTTGTGCTATATTTTGGACCGGACCATGGGCTTCTCATGTGGTCCTGCTTTAAAACCTCCTGCCTCTGTGTCAGGGGTGGACTAGTGAAGATTAGAAAAGCCCTTCGAAACCCTTGCGTCCAAGAGGAGCGGGTGGCCTTGTACTTGGGGGCTTGCCTGTGATCACTACGGTCAGGGTTCGAATCCCATTGAAGTAGAATTTGACAGCACTTCGAATGCTGGTGTGTTCATTGCAGTTGATATATGTCTTTGTTTTAATATACTATTTTGTGACGAATCTAGAAAATGATGCTTTTCACCAGCTTTTAAAGCACTTGTTCTGAATGGAATTTATTCAAAATCTTCACTCAGAATATTTAAATAGAATTCACTAGTTTTATGAAAGAAAATATTTAAATGTTTATATTTAATATATTTCTGCTTTCTTGCTTTTAGGCTGGTTATGAGTGGGACCAAGAAAAATATTTTATTTCAAATATTATTTTATATTGTGCATTGTCTGAATGCTAAATAAATATCTTCAAAGTTTTGTTCATATTTATTTAATAATAATAATTTATTTTGGTTTTCAGTTTTGGTTTCGACCTAGGTGTTTCCTTTTTTCGGTTTTCGGTTTTGCCTCTAAAAAAATCCTATCGTGCATCCCTAATTTATACCGTTATATTTTATATGAAACTGATGCTGATTTTACATCTATATTTACGTTACAAAAAATAACATATTTATAAAAATAGTTTAGAATTAAAATGTATTAGGAATTATTGTATATTGAGTTCTGGGTACATACATGTAAATCTCAAGTCAAGATGAGAGCCCATTCAACCAAGTCTCCAATTCTAAACAATCATTTATTAAGCATATTAAATATACTTCAAAGCTGTTTTTATTTTAACCATCCAAATTTACCAAATTATGAAAAATATATATAACAATAGATGCCAAACAAATACATTTGTTCACATTGTGCAGTGTTGCCTATCCTGGCAAGAATTATGAGGGATAGACCTGTGACTTTTAACACACTGAAATAAATCTTTATGGCAAACATACTGTATGATTTCAAAATACACATACACATAATTCTAAATAACGCACAATTCTAACAGGTAGAAAAATCTGTTGGTTTGAATTAGACTTCGATAACAGAAACTAAAAGAGCTATTCAAATTATTAAAATAAAGCAATGAACACTAGCGAATCCACAGCAAGACGCTTCGCTTTGCTTCCTTAACTTTTGGTCCAGCCATTTTTAGTCAAAATTGTCAAAACTAAGCCACAATTGTTATTATGTTTGGTCTATTAAATTTGAGAGACATGTAATTGTCCACACTACTGTCATACGATTTCTAGTTCCATTAAACCTATGTTAGTACAATATATAGCTTACTTAGCATCTGACAACTGGCTCTTTGAAAAATAGGCTAAATCGACAAGACATTAGCATTAACTAAGTAAACCAAACATACTGTTACAGATTTTAACTCAATACCTTGCTACATTCATTTCAAATCTGTAGTCAAACATGTATTAATTAAGAAGAAAAACAAGGTAATCAAACAACTGATATGCAGACAAAAAACTGACCTGCTGAATGGTCCTGGAGTCCTTTGGAGGGCTTTCTATCAGTGGAACCTTGCCAAAAAGCTTCCAACCAGGTACACTCTGGGTTTCTCTCTGCTTCCTGGAGAATAAGCTCCTATAAAACATAGGTGAAGAGAAGCTGATGAACATGCTAAACATGCCTCTGTGGCCAACTAGGTAAATCAGCACCAGTCAGATGCTTGGACACATTTAATTCAGGTCCTTCTATAATAAGTTAAGGTCAGATATTGATATATATATATATCAATATTCTTTGGTAAAACAACTTATGTGGTTTGGCTCCATGACTTTTTGCATTACCCAGTTTCTGAAAATCAAATGTTTCTATTTCCCCGCTTAGCACTCGGGATTTAAGGCAGCACCCCACTCCACTGTGTGTGAATGCTATTTTATACAAGCACTTATTACAATTTTAAATTAAGAAAAATAGCTGCTATCATTTGTTTATTGTTAAGTCATGTTAAAGGGATTATTTTCATTTAGTGTTTCTGTCTGTGTAAAATATATATCGTATACTTAACATGAGTAATCTTAAGTTTGTTATTTACTGAAAAGTTATATATAAAATTAATATAAAATTGTTTTACTAAAGGATATTATATTTTCCATTTACAGCTACAGGCTGAGGAAGACCACGACAACAATTACAGATGCATTTCAGCAACAGAAGAAGTTTGACAAAAACCCACCTGAGGCAAGAAAACTGAACTGAGCTCTTGCTGAATTCATATGTATGGATTAAGTGCCAGTTTATATAGTTGAAAAATATTTTGTTTCATTAATACAAATGTTTAAGTTTAGAAATAAGAAGAGTGTATATTCAGTCATGTAATTATTGTATGTAATTAATAAAAGTAGCTTGTTCAATTAATATTTGTGTTTTGCTTTGATACCAAAATTGGTACCGAGAACCGTGGATTTTCACTGGTATTGGTACCGAATACTGAAAATACTGAACCATAGGAATAAGGTAGCTGGGTGCACAGCCAGTCACTCTGTATGCAGAAGTTTTCGAGTCAGGCTGCCGTGGATAGACAATGCAGGTTAGTTAGCAGTGGGGTGACATGTGACCTTTTGGGTAGGTTGAAGATCGGCCCAGCTGCTGCATTTTGGAATAGAGATGCATGATCAGCATTTTTGAGGCCGATTACTAAAAGAACTAAAGAACTAAGTCTTTTTGAGGGATCTCAGAAAAAAATCTGCAGACGACATGAAGTAGTTGAAATTAAATTAACATCTTTTAACACAAGCAAATACTTAAAAAAAAGCAAATACTTTAATTTTGTTAAATTTTCCACTTTCATTCCCCCCTTTCAATTTTGGTTTGGAAGGGGGACCCCCAATAGTTGGAAGGAGGGAACCAGGAATCTGACTAAATGTGGTGTCTGAAGTCAAACAGCACAGTCATCATTATGCTAGATATTAACATTACATACATTAGAAACTTGCATTTCAATTAAATGTGACACCCTAGAATTTCTCATTTTAACCCATAAGAACCAGTACCCATTTCCCCTTAAAGGAAAATTATGGGGAATACAAAACTGACCAAATGGACCACACAGAACACATTTCTAATTTGTTTTTTTTAAGTTCTGCCCCCTACTAGCAAATATCTGGAAAGTCACAAATGTGGCACATTGGGCATTTACAGTAAATGTATTCCTTATTTGAAAATTAACTTGCTTCAAATTTTTTATACAGTAACATATATTTGTATTTTTATGTGCATTTCCACAAGATACAATAGCCTTATAATTTTAATGTTTTTTTTTTATTATATTTGTCTTAATGGTTTTACAACAAAAAAATTCCAAACAGAATAATAATAAATAATACCTCAAACTGGGTAATTATGAGTGTTTCTGTAGTGTGAGTGAGTGGGTAAATGTGTGTCTGTGTTTCTGTAGTTTAAGTGAGTGTGTGTGTTTCTGTAGATCAGGGATAGGCAACTCCAGTCCTGGAGCGCCGTAATTCCAGCACGTTCTGGTGATTTCGCTCCTCAGATACACCTGGCTCAACTCACCAGTTAATTGTCAGGTTTAGTGAATGTGTTTGAGGAGGACTACCATCAAACTGTGCTGGACACCGGCCCTCCAGGA
>JBBKCR010160445.1:0-16583 GCA_037577295.1 Ladigesia roloffi | reverse complement strand
GCGCCGCTCCTTCTGTTTACCCTGAAACCACAGCACCATAATGACGTAAGCGCGCTCGGGCGCGGATTCTAAAACCGTATGTGAGTGCAGGCCAGAGGGGGATTGGGGAGGGGGGACAATCGTACCCGGGTCTGGTTTATGGCAACCGTGCCTAGTGTGAGTACACCCTAAGTGCATTCAAAAAAATGTGAGGACCAAGCAACAACCATAGGTTCTCCCCTGAGAACCAACCCAAAAATATTATGTGCACCTATAAATCATGTTTGTCACTTGCCCATCCTGATTTGTTCAAGAAGTTAAGGGAACAACAAATGAGTTTCAACCGATTTAATTTAGACTTTTATTTTAAAGAAATCTGTATTATTATTTTTTAAATCTGCAGCTATCAAAGGAGCTAGCAAAAAAAATAGACTGCAAAGATATGTAGGTGTGAACCCATTTTATTCAGTCCAAAAATCACAATCCAACCTGTATCCTCTACTCTGTAGGGATTTTTTGTTGTTGTTGTTGCATTCTGCTTGCATTCACATTTTCTTTGTGATAAAATATATTAAAAGATTACTTTATTTTAATTAGATCTCTTCAGTTTTGTTTTTATTCTTTTTTTGTAACAATTTCTTTGCACACTTGTCCATAGAGTTTCAAGCACTGTTTTCAATTCACCAATATTTGCCTGTTTCCTTTTTACCTTTTTGTAAAAAAGATTTTGTATCGATACCAAGGTATTAGATTCTAGTATCGTACCGAAGTCAAAATTGTAGTATCGAGCCATCCCTACTCAGAAGTATACTTTGTGAGTGCCATGATACACTTCCAAAAAACCTACCGCTATGAAGAAACAGTGAAATGGAACAGAGAACTCCGATGACAATATAAAGTCCAGGGATGTCTTCAGTTTTTTTCCAGAGATTGCGTAAGGACTGGAGTTGAGTTTAGAAGAAGATCCAGACCGAAGTGTGTTTGTCTCTACAAAATGATAAACAAAATATATACAAAACATAAGCTAATAATATGCCAAAACCAAATTCACCATCAATAAACATTTGTAGAAACACCTTGTAGTGCAACCTTGTAGATTTACACGTAATTACTAAATCACTAAATCACACATTTGCCCCAAAACATACAAAAGTTGGTTTTGTGTCTTCTGACATTCTTTAATACATAATCAGCTTGATACAAACATAAAAAAATACTAAAATGAGAACACAAAAGCATACGCATCAAGCAAATAACAAGACAAAAATGTGGGGGTTAAAGAAAATATAAGGAGGACCATATATGAAAGGCTTACAGTGATGTGAGTACCTTAATACTGCCAAATTACATGCATGGTACAACACCATAACATTTATGTCATAGTCTGTTTGATGTGTGTCATTTGTAGATGCGACAAAAAACCCACTGTTGCACTGTATTCTTGGGTAAATTAAAGTTTACACTGAGGTATGTTTAACCAAATGACAAAAGATTTAGGCAGATATATATTAGGAATATATATAGTCCAAAAGAGATATGATTAAAAGAGACACAAAGACAGATAATATCCACTGAACCCTCTGCAACATGATCTTCCCTATTTTGCAGCAGTGAGGCCAACACCTAGAGCAGTGATTCCCAACCCATGGGTCGCCCAACAGGGGTCGCCTAAATTGATCGCGTTGGACAAAAGTATAGGGACATGGGATCAAGTTTTTATAACTCGGATCGCCGTGGCTGTTATAGAAAACGAGGGATCTTTGGAAAGGTCTCATTTAGCTCTACTTAACTGTGAGCCGCGAGAACCTTCGTGGGAGACTGAAGTATTCAAAGGCGAGGTGAACACATGTAGTATGTCCTGGTCATGGTAATGTTCATGTTTTTGACTGGTACCTACCCTTTCCGGGATTGCTTAATGTAATTGTGCTTCTCAATTGTTTTTTGTGATTCTTCTTTTGTTTTTGTGCTTCTCAATTAGTTTTGTGATTCTTCGTTTGTATTTTTGATTCCTCTTTTGTTTTGTGTTACAAAAATAAAACATTGAAAATATCGTGATAAATAAGGCATTGCACGTGAGTGCCTATTGGTTAATATCAAAATACTGTGTACTGTGTGTGTGACCTGTGTGAAGCAGCATCACAAACTAATCAACATTAAATAGCAGAGGTGTGGTATCCACAGATTATTTGTGGACAGGTAGAAATATCAAAACGTGCCTAATACACAATCTGCACTGAGCCTTATTTTGGGGCTGGAAAATCGTGTGCACGTGCGCCACCTACAGCTGCCACAGCTGACAGAGAGGAGCTGGCAGAGCACAAGACCTGATCCCGACTCTCATTTGTTTTCATGTATTTATAGGTAAATAATGTGAACATTGGGGCAAATTGGTTTAAATTGTACAGTATCTTTTTATTTAAGAGGTATAGTTAAATGTGTTATGGATGTCATGTAGAAATGTGTATAGTTTATTACTTTTAGGTGTTGCAGGCCTAGCAACTCTCTCGCAATGAGCGTGAGACACACGCATCTGACTGTCTTCACACGCTCTCACGCCACACCTCCTATTTCTCACGCTGAAAATCTTTTTTTTCTATCTATTTTTCCCATTGTGCAATCTCCTCAGCAATCTTCGGGAAAAGAAGAAAGCACACCACCCCTCCTCAACGCTTGGGATATAAGGCAGCACAAAACATCCTATGGGGGGATTAACGGGTCGCTATGAAATTCAATGGTGAAAGTAGGGGTCCCCTAAGAAAAAGGTTGGGAACCACTGACCTAGAGTAATAGACACTTTCTCATTGGGGTAAGTTACGTCAGATACATGTTCTAAATATTAGGCTCATGTGCAAAATATTAAAATTACGATTTAGATATCATACAGAGGAAAAATCTTGGACAGAGATCTGACCTGAGACTCCCCATTCTCCTGCAGGGTTGTTTGGATTCCTTTTACTTTGAGTTACTAACATACCATGATCCTGCATGAGCCAGAGACGCCATTCCCTCAGTTAAAAAGAAATAAGATTATATATAAAAATGGGGGGCTCGTGAAAAAACTGTAAATCCATAAAACCTTCTGCCTTCCCCTTGCCCCACTTCTTCTTCTTCTGTGTTAAATTGGAAGGTGAATTTCTGCCACCTACTGAACTGGAGAGCTGACCCAGATACACGGCAGAATTTCAACAGTATTATTTTTCGGTACTCTACAAACACTATGAAACACAATGTACATAAAATGTGCTTTACTCTACCCTAATTAACCCCTATGCCAAAACTGAAATTACTGGCCCTTAATATGTAAACCGATCGCTGAGTTTGACCTTAAAAGTAGATTTAAGGTATGAGTGTGAAAACCCTTAATCCTAAAAAAATTCAGGAGTTTCGTTTATTTAAGGGGCAAACTTTAAAACGTAAGGGGAAAATTCAGTAGTTTTACCCCTTTATTAGCGTGGAAATTTAATGGGGGTTGGTTTCATAGAGAAATAAGGCGATCTTACTCCGTAAGCTTATCGAAATTCTTCTAAATCACGCGTTCAAATACGGACTTTACGGACAAAAGTATTGAGCACATGACCATTACACCAATGGGGACTTTTGATTCAAGTACGTGGACATCATGCAATATTTATGAGACCAGGACCTGATCTTGGACTAGAATCCCTTGCTCGCAGTATGCATCCAGTTAATCCCAGGATGAGGTTGCTTTGTATGTTGAAATAGAAAAAGGCCTTACACAAACTGCGTCCACACAGCTGGAGGCATGGAATTGTCTAGAATGTCTTGGTATGCTGATGCCCTTCACTGGAAGCGACAAAACCCTGACAAGAAGTGTCTCCCAATACTTTTGTCCAGTGCTTGAAGTGGGAAAAACAGAAGTGCAGGACCTCTAATTTGCCCACATTATCTCGGGCCACTGTCGCTGCGTCGGATCAGTTTCAGTATCGGAACGCAGAAAAAAAGTGGAGGAACCCAAAAGACGAAAATACAGAAGTTCCGGAACTGCGTTCCCCTGCGTTCCGGTGATCGTCTGCCAGAACCTGATTGCCGTCCGCGGGAGCGCGCGCAGCTGCTTAAAGCTGTAGTGCCCAGATTAACTTGTTTGACTTGTTTGATATCATTCAGGGGGGTTATATCTGACACATTATACGGCAAATAGTCCCTTAAAACTGCTGAAATACCTTGAAAGAAACATTAAACTGAGAACATGGAACTTTCAAGCTGCCAAAAAGTGATTGCAGCTCATAACTTGTGACTTAAATCTTGTTTCTGCTTCAAATTTGCTAGATTCAGGAAGGTTATATGTGACACATTACACTGCAAATAGTCCCTTATAGTAGTAATCTTATTTTTATTCTTAATTTACATTATTCTGATGTCTCGTGTTGGTCTGTATCTGTGTAATGTGGCGGTCACCACAAACAATTTCCTTCGGGATAAATAAAGTTTTCTGATTCTGATTCTGATTCTGATAACAGCTGAAATAATTTGAAAGGAACATTAAATATGATTTGTGGCTGAAATACTGTTTCTACTTCAAACTTGCTAGATATCATTCAGGAGCTTTCTGTCCTAGAAAAACAAGACAGAATTCCTGTAATTGCTGCTAGAAAATGCGGTGTTTACAGAACTTGAATAATTTAAAGAAAACAAATCTCTTGTCCGCTCAAACAAATTGGCAATAATTACCTTTTACATACATCTAGTAGTCTTTTGCCATTCAACTGGTCACATTTCAAGAAGAGAGTGTTGATTACAGTAGTTTTTTTCACGTTTCCTCATTAAATAATATTTGATTTAGGTGATCTCATAATCAGGAGTGCTTGATTATATGGTGTGCTTGTGTATGAATTTGGAAGACACTGGCATGGAATGGTTGTCATACTCATACAGATGCTGATTTTAAAATTATATTGTAGTGGTCTCTTTTTTGTATGATAAGTTTTTAATGTAGCAATGACAATTATAAAACATTTCACATTCTTATTGTCTTTAGGTCTATGTTAAAACTGTCCTAATGCATGTTACGTCCTTATTATCTTACCTCAGAAATGCTAATTGAGTAATTGAGTGAGTCGAGCACTGGCTCTAACCCTGATTGTGCAGCATGCCTGTCAGATATATATTTTAATGTTTTCTGATGTCATATACCTGGTACCAGAGGCGTATTAAGCTTTCCAAAAGTGGGGGTGTTCTGGGATGGGGAAGCCAAGTTATAAATACAATTCAATCAATTTAATACAGTATAATCTTCCTCTGTGTGCTACGCCCCTGCCTGGTCCAACAGTGGTAGTGAATATAGTAGTGAACAGAATACAGTGCTAAAATGACCCTAAATTTAAAAAAAAGTATCCTGTGATGGAGTTCACATGATTATGTTTTAGAAATGCCTTGGAAGTTGGAAAACATTACACAACATATTGTGAGAACAGAACCGACAACAATAGGAACAGTAGGACTGGATAAGTTTAAATGTGCTACTGACCCAGCCATGGGCGTCGTCACCATTCAACCAGAGGGGAACGTGTCCTCTTCACATATATATATATATAGCAAGCAGTTGGAAAACTGTTTTACAAATAACTTCAGCTTCCTTAAAATTTCCTATGTTCCTTTAAATTCCATCTCAAGTGCTTTCCAGCTGGGTGTATCTTCTGCTGGACCATTTTTGCTCAAAAGGTCAATAAACCTATGCTCATTATATCCAACCTCCATAATCACATTATATACAGATGTCTAAAGTAAAGTAACGTAAAGCGGCAACTTATAGTCAAGCGTGTCCTCACCGCAGTACACGTGTGATCAATGTGAATTTCTTTCTCATTTCAAGTCATCCAATAATTGAAGCAGCGGGCTGCCACCAACTGGGGGCGCCTGGGGAGCACTGTGTGTTTGTGATGGGAAGTTCGGATCATTTTACCGACTCGGACCTTTGAGTGTCCTTTTTCGAGTAATCTCGTTCATTTCGTTCATTTTAGCAAAATATTATTAAAATGTTGTGTTCCCTAGCACATCTACTGCTTACACAAATGTTGATCATACTACAAACAAGACAAAACTATAATGCTATAAGGAACAGAAAAGTTTCATTAATTGTTTACCTGCGTCTTTAGTCTATGATTCGCTCACCTCGCCTCTTATCTGAAAAGTTTTTGGGTTAAAGTCGTTCGTTCATCACCTGACAGCCCAATTAGCTAACCAATGGAGCCTGAGAGAAAGATAATTGATTAGTTCATCTCTCGAGTCTTTGGGTTTGATTTATTTGTTCATCAGGTGACATGTTGAAATAACCTTATTAATTACTCGCAAATTGCCTAAACCCTTTAAAGCAAATGGTTTTTACTCCACTTGTGTTGTTTCTAAAATACAGAGAAAGGTTATCTGATTGTATCTCCTATAAACATTTATAGCATTTGGCAGACACGTTTTTCCAAAGCGACGTCTATTCCCTAACAACAGGGGGTCTACCTGGAGCAACTTTGGGTTAAAAGGTCTTGCTCAGTAACCCAGTGATGGTATGCTGAAGATAGGACTAAAAACCCATGACCTCTTGGTCCGGAAACAAGTATTTTATTCACTAGGCCACCACCACCCTACATAAACAGTTATTTGTTACCATTTTAGTGTACATGACAAATTTTTGGTTGTATGGTGAATGTATATTTAGTGATTTTTAAAATTGTTATACTCTTGTCATTGTTATACTTACTTATTATCATTTATTCCATTATATGTATTCATCATATACCCCTCTGTTTGTATTATAGATAGATTATGTTGATTATATTGACTGACAGATATAGCCAGGCATATATATATATATATAAGAGGTATATATATATATATAAGAGGTCATGGGTTTTTAGTCCTATCTATATATATAAACAGATGGATAAATACAGACAAAGACAGACATTCAGACAGATAGATAGACAGTCACACAAATAGACAGACAGATGGATAAATAGACAGATGTACTCTGAGGTTCGCCCACGGCTCATTTCTCTTTATTGCATCACAGTGATGGAGGAACTCGTTCTCTGACCTTTTTCTGAGTTCCTGCGTTTCTCTGTCAAATGACCTCTACATTACATGTATGTGAGATCTGATGATCTGCCTGACGAATGCAAGTTTTAATGATTCAAAAATTTTGTCTTTGCTACTAGCCTTTATTTGTTGTAATGCAAAACGGGTTTAGTAAAAAGAGACTTGCATTGAATTTATGACTATTTGTCTATAAAAAAACAATTATTTTGTTTAAGATTGTATTTTACTCAGGCAGTCTCCGTTCTTGTCTCTGACGGGGTCCGAGTTTCACCGAGTGTCACAATGCCATGTGGTGTGGTGGAGAGTTCTGGAAGCCTGCAGCCGGAGAGGGTGAAGAGTGGGGACTGCAGTGAAGTGTAGTGAATTGAGGTTTTATTAGTGGCCTTGGAGTAACTGCGCCCATTTAGTTTTTGTTAATAACATTAATAATATTGTAATAGTCTTTGCTGTTGACAGAAAAGCAAAAATGTTGAAGGTATCAAGAACAGTTTCAAGGATCTTGTCCAGCTCCTCTAACTGCACGCAGAGTGTACCATCTCTAGTTAAAAAGGTAGGTTTAAAATTGTATTTGGCTTGTCTTTTGATACATAGATTCCTGAAATGGACAAGCTATTTTAGACTTTAGAGGATTTCCCTGGCTCAGTTATCACTGAGAGCTAAGGTTATTGGCATTCAGATGCTAACGCTAATGCTAACAGGGAGAACAGGCAGTTCATTAAGGCAGTGTCTATTATAAGTAATATTTTACACGTTGAATTCCCTTGTTTAATATGCCCGATAGTTCGATTTTCAATGGTTTTTTTAGCTGTGGTACCCCATACTGTGTGTGTAAACGCCATATTTATTAAAGTCTCAATGTCAGGGAACAAGATGGACTCTCTGCACTTTATTTTGTGTGCATCAACTGTAAGACTACCGGCTTGTCTTTATTACATTATCGCAGAGCTTAAATGAGCATGCTGTTCTTGCTAGATAGCTTAATTAATATATTAGCTATAACTGTCATTGACACTTCCTAATGTTAGGCTGAAATATTTGCACTTGGATGTTAAAATCATTGAGTGCCAGTAGAGTTTACAAGCTTCATATTGAATTAATTTTATAATCCTATTTTTTCTAAATAATCATCTCTGGATCCATACATTCATTATCATGAGCTTTTCCTTGACACGACATAAGCTCTTAGTTTCAGGGAAAGTCTTTTATGAGGTGGTGCTTTAAAGTCTAAAACGTTTTAAATTTCTGTGTAAGTTTAAACTAAATCCTGTTTAGATTTTGATAAAGAAATACATACAAATTCTACTTTATAGTCTGGTAGAGACAGATCATGCAGAATGTCCCCTGTTTTGAAATGTCCCCTGAAGCACTGTAATTGCTGTTGAGTACACTATTGGTAATGTTTACATTTGCAGCGTCAGGTGTGCATGTATTATTCTACATCGCAAATCTGTATGCGGTTTCATTACTAGATTTCTGCATGTCTTTACCAAGATAGCAGACGGGAATTTCTCAATACTTAGTACTCCATTTCAAGTCCGTCTGAAATGGTACAGAAACATGTTGCACCATTTAACGCTGAACAGAAAGAAGGTGAAACCACATGTTTTGGTTCCTGTTTGGTTCATGTGTTGATTTTTTCTCATGCTTTCTCATAATTTTGCTCAACACTCTCATCCATGCGAACATTAAACATCAAACGTTTACTTATGCGTTTTTGGCCTGTAGGAGAGACAGATGTACCTAGGCAGGATTTTTGGTGTGACTGTTTTGTGTGTGTATGTATTTGTTTTGTTTTTGTTTTTAAACACATGCCCCATACCACAGTCTTCTGCACATTCTGAATAATTTCTGATGAAGAGAGAGAAGTGCAAGCTCAGTTTCAGCCATATTAATTTAATAGACATAAAGTATTTTATCTATATTTAGGACTAGTGCATTCATAATTTAAAATCTCTATTCTTCGCCATAGAATTTCATTCATTGCACAGTGGTCATTATGATGTCAAGTCGCTCTGCACGCTGTAGGTTGAGTATGAATTAGCCACTGACCACACGGTGTTGTGGGAGATAAGTCACATGACCAGAATGAGACCAAAGTTCATTAGTTTGTGAGTTTAACTAAAGAGGTTTTTTGCTCAAGCAGACTTGATTCTTTTTCATGTCTTGTTTGATCTTTGTTCAAGAAGTATTTGTACCCCATCTTTTTGATCATCGGCTTTACATTTAACCCTCACCTGTTAACCATAGTAACCACCAAGCAACACTATAGCAGCTACCTTGTAACAGCCACAATTACTATTGCAACCACACGGTCACAATTCTAGTTACATTTGGTGTCCTCTAAATGTCACATGGTGTAATGCCTTGTAATGTGAGGCACTTTCTGATTTCTTTGTCTATCACCTCAGTCATGTCATATCTGTTTTGTCATTTTTTGTTTGGTTCTGGATTTATTTTTAATACAGTAGTAGATATCAAGCTCAAAGTATGGTCATTTTTGAAAATCATTGACTGGATACACATTGACAAATTTTGGTGATGGTGCATACTAGAGGTTGACCGATATATCGGGCCGATATTTGGCATTTTTAAATATATCTGCATCGGCCACTATTCAAGTGCACTATGCCGATTTACAGACAGGCACCTCTGCGGGCAGCCCGGTATTATTGTGGCTGTGGAACTCGTGGCCCATGCTGCTTGTGCTGGACCCCAGCCTCTGTTCCCAGTGAGAGTATTTAGAGGAATGATCTATGACGAGAAGAAGAGTCGACTCATAGGAGAAAATGCAAAACGTTTGTGTTTCCTGCACGACAACCTGCAGCTCTTAAACTGGGAGTACTAACAACTTTCAGTGAGAGACGGTGGGGGGAGAAAGACTCGGGGACTGGAAGTGGGGTTAAAATTCAACAGAATACAAAGATGAATGTTTTTTTACCTCAAGAATTGCACTAAAAGATTTTGATGCTGCTGTGTTTATTGTTTGTGTTTAAGTTATTGTTTAATTGTATTGTTTTTGTTATTTAAGTTTATATTTATATTTAAGTCATTATTCAATAAATGGCAAGTTGAGATTGTGTGTATCTACCTGTTATTAGTGTGATTATTTACCTGCAATGGGGGGGGGGAAACATTCAATTATTAGGCAAAATAATATCGCCAGCATATATCGGGCATCGGCTGACCCTGACTCCAAAATATCGGCATCTGGAAAACCCATATCGGTCGACCTCTAGTGCATACACATTTGAGAGATTTTTAAATAATAATAATACTGCTTTAAATACCCATCACTGCTGTATTTAACTAATAAAAATCTTTTCTCAATTTTACACCTGAATCTATTTTGGTTGTTTTTGTTTTGTTTTTTTATTCCCCCTCCCCAGGCTTTTTGGTCAGACAGCTCATTAGAGCTAGAAAGAGTGCATGTCTGAATTTGCATGTAGAATATCCATTAACAAAAGGTGATAATTTCACAGAAATCAGTAAAGTATTACTGACTTTCGGTAGAGATTTTGATTCAAATGTTGATATGAGAATGCCCATGAGTGCAGTAAAATGTTACAGTGGATGTGGGAATAATATGTTGAGTGTCTCATGAACCAAAGATTATTTTTATAATTATTTGGACACAATTGACCCAATAAAACATTTTTTACTGTCTAGTTTTACAAACATGAATTTATATCTTTTTTTAATATTTAGGTTACACATCCATCAGTATTGTAAAACATATTGAAAACATTTAACAGTGTTTACAATCATAATCAGTACAGTGTTTACAATTATAAGCAAATTGTTATTGATATTTTTGCTTTTACTTTGTGTAGTTGTAGAGGGTTTAGATGGTTTTTGATTTGATTGTCAGCCAAATTGTAGCCAAGTCCAGACTTGGAAAGTAATCTGCTTTGGAAACAAATGAAAAATGAATGGTCTGTGTTGCTTATTGGTAAATGAAACATGATTGTTTAAAAGGGGCTGATAAATGCATTCTTTTCTGTAGGCTTGCTGGAATGGATTGATGGAACATCCCCTTCGGACAGCAGCTAGGCGTGAATATGCGTAAGTCAGTTGTTTTAAAGCCACCCCAAAATCTTGGCTGTGGTTTGTCTTTTAAATTAAGATTAATTTTACGGCGTTTTTCTGGATGCATTGCAGTTCAGAAGCAATCAAAGGAGCGGTGATTGGCATTGACCTGGGGACCACAAATTCCTGTGTGGCTGTCATGGATGGGAAACAAGCAAAAGTAAGAAGCCTTCTGCTTTTCCTGTAGTTAGTTTTGTACAATTTAAATGATTATCTGCTATTATGATTTTTGTGATTAATTTACTGTGATCTGTTGGAGAAGAAAGTTTTTTCTTCTGACTAAATTTGTCTTATGTGAAGTTAGATGTGCCATAATCAGATTAGCAATTAGCTGGTTTTGAGGACCACATGTTTGTTGTGCACTTTTGAGATAAAGCATGTGTAATTGTAAAGTGAATTATTCATACTTGCCCCTCTGAAAACCAAACTACCAATGAAAGTCACATTTTGCAGTCAGTTTTGTATGACTGTTCTACTTATGTGACCTCAGTTTCAGGAACAATATATTACTGCCCAGGTATAAGTGACTGATAGTGCTGAACATTTGAATTCTGGGCACAAATGAGAAAAATAAGAAACCAGGAAATACCTCAAAACTTGCTATGACCATGTTTAGTGACCGCTGAGACCTACCTATAAACCACAGAATACAACATAAGAAAACTCCTGCTCAGAAAGTTGTGCAGCAGCATTCAAAATAGTAGGAATGTTTATTGAAAAACAATTATGTATGCTGTTATGGTAATACTTTGGAAAATATGATAACAGGTCCTTGAAAATGCTGAGGGAGCAAGGACTACCCCATCAGTTATAGCCTTTACAGCTGATGGAGAGAGACTGGTGGGAATGCCAGCCAAAAGACAATCAGTCACGAACCCGAAAAACACACTTTATGCTACCAAACGTCTAATTGGGAGGCGCTTTGATGACCCAGAGGTTCAGAAAGATTTGTGAGTTTTGTTTTTATTAATAACACAGATACACATTTTATATATTTTGCCTACAGGTTCTCCGGTTCTTCTGCAGTAACTCTGTAGTTGTTTGTTATTTGCAGGAAAAATGTCCCGTTCAAGATTGTGCGTGCATCCAATGGGGATGCTTGGATAGAAGCTCATGGCAAGATGTATTCCCCCAGCCAAACTGGTGCCTTTGTCCTAATGAAAATGAAAGAGACTGCAGGTAGCTTCTACAAATACCCAAGTAACATATTTCCGGCTTTAAGCAAAGGTATAAACGAACTTAATGTGAATGGATTCTCTGTTTCAGAAAGCTATTTGGGCCATACAGTGAAGAATGCTGTAGTGACCGTACCAGCCTACTTTAATGACTCTCAGAGACAGGTAAGACTGTATAATTGCTTTTGTTTTTACAGTTCTGATCATTTTTACATTAATATTAGTATTATTTTTCTTGAAATTGTGCTGTTTGTTAGTCAGGTTATATCATGGAAGTAATAAACTTCTAACCACTTATTAGAAGAGCAAAAAATATACACATCACTGAATTTAAAGGCATTCCAAAGGAGTTTAATTCACACTTCATGAAAAGGTAGCAGCAATTGCTGTATAATTGTGTAAATGTCAAAAATGCAACATCTTGGCTAAATCATCTGCTTAGTTCAAGAATTATGTCCATTTTAGCAGCAACAACTGTGCAAAAAGTGCAAAACAAATTTTAAATTACTTCGGAGACATGACATGGGCTTGATTATTACATTTGTATTTTACAACGTAACCGTACCTTCACCTTTCGGCATGCTGGCTTTACGCACATTGTAATAAGCCATCTTGCTTTTTGGTGTTTCCAAACCCTAGTATCTCCAAACGAGCAACATTTTGTTGAAAACTAGGCTTGGTCATATTAAATTTGACGGAGGTTCATGGTATGGGGCGGTGACGCCTATTACTTAAGCTTCCAACTGGAATATAGAGATCGGGGCTGTCTGTCCGATATCGGATTTATGGCTATATTGGACCTTATACCGAGATCATATCAGATTGGGCCCATCTCTAATTTTTATATTATGAGGTTTTCGATCTAGCCAGTCAGTGGTATACCATGCTAATATCTCTAAGCCCATGTTGGCGATTTGTGATTTACTAGATTACACTAGATTACATTAACCTGATGTAATATATTAAGCTGTACAAACATGCAAGCGTGTAGATATGCATCGTCTTTGTGGGGCTGACTGTGTCCAACTACCTTCAATTATCTGATATTACAGAACAGCCTGTAGGAACATTTACTGGGCATTAAGTGTGATAGTGTCATCTTTTGCACATTTGTTCTTTCTAGAAAGCATTTCCAATTTCACAAAACAATCTACACTGTAGTTTTAAACCGGCTCAGGCCACAAGTGTGTGTTTGCATAGGCCATTGAATCCTTAGGGAAAGCCTTCCTTATCTCAGGAGGATGTGAGGGGAGTGTAAATATGTAATGCGTCTTCCTGACCAAAAAATTAGGATAGTTATAAGTTAAGTTATACATGGCAAGGGATCCTAACAAATTGAAGTGCATTGATTTTCTGTGTGTCTAAACTCTGCAAGTCTAAACTCTGGGTCCCGCTCCAGGGGCAAGCGTTAACTGTGAAGAAAGTAACATCACTGAGATGGCCAGAGTGCATGTTTTCAGTAATATTTGAAGAACTGGATGAGATTTAATTTGGAACCCATAATATAACGTATTTGAGTTTTGAAAGAGGAGGCAGAGACTATTTGGACTATGATCATATTATTTATGAACAGCTTCTGTATTTTATATTGGTTTTTCAATCAAGTTGTTGTACTGCCTACAGGCAACAAAGGATGCTGGTCAGATTTCTGGACTGAATGTACTCCGAGTCATCAATGAACCTACAGCAGCTGCTCTGGCATATGGACTTGATAAGACTCAAGACAAAATGTAAGCTTTTGACCTGCCAGGTGTTTCATTGCAAAACTGTGGGGACAATGAGTGTCTACTATGTTAATAGTCTTTTGTAATTCATGTGTTTTGTGTTTTGTTTTTTGTTTTTGTAGTATTGCAGTGTATGATCTGGGTGGTGGTACCTTTGATATCTCAGTCCTGGAAATCCAGAAGGGAGTTTTTGAGGTGAAATCTACCAATGGTGATACATTCTTAGGTGGAGAAGATTTTGATCAGCATTTGCTACAGCATATAGTGAAAGAGTTCAAAAGAGAGGTTTGTGTGTCATTCACTAGTTACTTTAACAGTATTTATTATAAATGAGTAGGCCTTAAGTTAAGCCTGTGTCTTTCTGTGTATATAATGTGTAAACAATGTTGGATGTAACAGTATGATACAACAGACCACTGTGTTTAGAATTTTGTTAATGACTTTTAAAACATGTAATTAGATCAGCATTATTAGGTACTTATGGATGAATATCAAATGCAATTATCATACCAATCAATTTAATTATTTTTCCCCTCTCAAATAATGTTTGCTTTGTCTTGCAATATTTTATGGTTTATCTGGGGAAATAATGGTTCATTTGACGAGTTTAACCCACCAATACCCTTTCTCTTTATAACTTTTCTTTGATTTCCACAATTGATTCCTCCATTTTTGCGTGTGTTGTTTTTCTTAGTCGGGTGTAGATCTGACCAAAGACAATATGGCACTGCAAAGGGTGAGGGAGGCAGCTGAGAAAGCCAAATGTGAACTTTCTTCTTCTCTGCAGGTGAGTTTGTGCTTGGTATTATTTTGCAAAAACAAAAATAGTCTAACTTTGGCAGTCAATGCAGATTGGATGGATCTACCCTCAATGTTACCCACCTTGTATCAGTGAGAATTAGAAGTGGGGTTCACATACTTGTGGCCATGTAGTGAATGTCCTATCAGGGTTGACGGAACCCTACAGAACTGGAGGTTACGGGTTCACTAATTAGTTTTTTGTACAGCATCTTGTAAATAAAGCAACACTATGGGTTAGATAAATGTGTACAGGGAAACATTTCGTATGCTGCATGTTAATCATTTCAGTTTGTCCAGTTTTTGGTCAATGATTTAGTACATTTACACTTCCACATGAAACTTGCTTATAGACCCACCTGGCTGATGTGAAAGTTTTGTGTCGCTAGGTGGGCATGTACCTTTGCTTTAACAACTGAAGCATGTCAGCCATATTAGCTAACATAATTGCCTGATCACAATTTTTTTTTAACAGCAGTTATTTTCAGCGATTAGCCTTCACAGTCTGATGTTTACATATGAATATTTCAATATGAATACCATAAATTCTGGGCTATATAGCACACCTGATTAAAAGTCACATGCTCTGATTTTAGAAAGAAAATAAATGTTGTACTTGTACAAGCCGCACTGGATTATAAGCCGCATGTGTCTCACGCTGTAATTTGAAATTTCTACATAGATTTTTTTTTTTTACTTTTAAATGTTACGGTAACATAAACAAATACATATTGCACATGGTTTTATTTTTGGAACAGTGTGTCTCCCTTTAAGTATACGTACGGATCGGTAACCCACACATTCAGCTGCTTCTGCTTTTTTACTGAACAGTGCAGGAAAAACATTCCATCTCCTAACGGCCGGTAAAAATATACACGGTTTATATACTGAAGCTACCAGTCTTTAATCGCCATCTTCAGCTTCCTTATCTTCGTAATGGGCGGGGTTTAGGGTGCCGAGCCCACCCACGGACTCACTCGGCCCCGCCCCCTGGGAATACGAGCCTCCGGGATTGGTCCGGGAGTTTGAGCCTAAACACTCTTCACAGATGCACCGAGATGCTCATAAAACATATCGACCCAAAACGAGCCGATAAAATGTGTCGCCCCCCAAAGGTTTGTCCGCAAATCCAGGTCTGGCGCTGGGTCGGGTTACAAGGGGAAATGTTTTTGGCATCATAAGAAAAAAAAACATGCATTAGCCACACCGTATTATTAGCCGCAGGCTTCAAAATATGAGAAAATTTTGGGGAAAAGTAGCAGCTCATAGTCCGGAATGTAAGGTACTTTATTGTTTATTCTCAAATAATGATTTGAGTGAGACCTTGTTCTTCTTGATTGTGGTTGACTTCATCAATTTTTCTAAAAGGATTACATTTGTTTTGCCACACAGACTGATATCAATTTGCCTTACCTAACGATGGACAGCTCTGGTCCCAAACACTTGAACATGAAGCTCACTCGAGCCCAGTTCGAGGGCATTGTGGCAGATCTAATTCGTAGGACTGTGGCTCCCTGTCAGAAGGCCATGCAAGATGCTGAAGTTTCCAAGAGTGACATTGGAGAAGTCCTGCTGGTTGGGGGAATGAGTCGTATGCCTAAGGTAAGGATGCATTTATTGGTTATTTGGAGACCTAATACTGCAGGTGTAGGAACATGCTATATTGAAAGAAAAATAAATAAATAAATATATATATATATAGTGGGGCAAAAAAGTATTTAGTCAGCCACCGATTGTGCAAGTTCTCCCACTTAAAATGATGGCAGAGGTCAGT
>JBBKCR010160421.1:0-16592 GCA_037577295.1 Ladigesia roloffi | reverse complement strand
GAATGTAAAATATTTTTCTTGACCTGCCCCTTATATGAGTTTTTAAGTGGCTCTTGAAAATCTCACGCCCCACAGGCATGCCGCGTTCGGTCTGAAACCCGCTTAAGGAAGGGCCACGCTGTATTTCTAGAAGTTACATCTGAAAATGAAAACATTTGGAAAGCTAAACATTTGGAAAGCTTGCATTTTACTGTTTTGCTCCAAGTTTCCCATTTTAAATTAGAAAACGGTATTAAAAGTGTATTATTTAATAATTAAAGGTTCATTATTTGGCTCAGTTTGGTTGTTTTAGAGCAAGGAAAACATTAAAAGGTCAGGAAACAGTGTGTGTGTGTGTATGTGTGTCATTGCATGTTTTTAAATCTGAACTTTCGATTCAGGCATAATCTTTTTTCAAAACAGAAATAGGTCTAATAGCTCAGGAATGTTTTACGTTCTGTGGTCTGAAATGAAGCCTGAAAGAAGGTCTTCTTGATGTTGATTCTCTTTGTTTAGCTGATAGATGAGCTGGATCTTCTCCTGAGTGAGGAGCCTGAGTCCCTGGAGTACCTGGAGACTCTTCTCTCTCTCCAGAGTCTGATTCACAGCAAACACCAGCAGGCCACCGAGGAGCTGCTGAAGGTGATATACCCTCACAGCTCAGAACAGAGTGTATCATTTATCTCTGATTTCAGTAAATATAACCGGTGTAAAAGAGTCTAGAACCGGGGCTTATGCTCAGAACTCCGAGTGTATCGTTAAACTCTGATTACAGTAAATATAAACGGTATTAAACAGTCTAGAACTGGTGTTGGTTCTCCTACACTTTCACCGTTTCTTCTCTAAAATAAAATTTTTGTTCTTTATGTTCATTTGCTTGTGACGCCCTCTGGCGGTTCTGTACCGCTCATGCTCTAAAGGTTGGGAGTGAACCAGTTCCTGCACTGTAAGAGTTCTCCTGTGTTCCAGGGGGTGAAAGCCTGTTTGGACACTGAGACTGGAAACATGCAGACAGTGGTGAAGGATGACAATATCACTCTGTGCCTGTGGGCCAACCTCAATAAAAACCCCAGGTTGGTGAGCCTTCCCGTCAACTTCATACCAGTCAAGATTTAATCTCTTTGTTCTTGGCAAAAATTTAAAGGAATATATCAGAAATTTCAACCTTATTACCAACTGCAGCATCTGAGAACTCTGGGAACAGTTAAATGTGATGTTGCCAAGGTAATGCCTCAGGTGCCAAAACATTTGCATAATATATATGTATATGTATATATTTTAGGGCTGTAACGATATACGATACAAAACCCAAATCGCGACACTCACGTCCACGAACGCTAGCTGGGTTGTTATAAAACAGCGCTGGAGTCTCTGTGCGATAGTTTTTATTTTGTTTTGAGCAGGGGTGGAGCCAGAGGGGTGTCCGGGGGGACACTGGACACCCCTGACATCCGATTGTCCACCCTGGGCGCCACCCCAAAATTTTATTTGCTACCGGCGGTTCCTGATGCTGTTGGCTTTCAGACTGTTTCTCTTCTTTTTCTTTAAAGTTTTTTAAGGTCGGGCTGCAGTAGGCATTTCACTGCATGTTGTACAGTGTATGACACTGTATGTGACTAATAAAACCTGAATCTGAATTTGGCCGGAGTGCCGCACCGGTGGTCTCGGTGACGTCATGGGTCCCGGGCTCCAGTGCTCCGCCTCTCAGACGATATAAGAGCTGCGCGCTTAGTAATTATTTCACGAGAACAAAAAATAAATGGATTTTTATAAAAATGCAGTGCCCACCCCCAATATATACATTTTAAATTTTATCTATCTATCTATCTATCTATCTATCTATCTATCTATCTATCTATCTATCTATCTATCTATCTATCTATCTATCAATCTATTTAATTAATTGTTTGTTTGTTTGTTTGTTTGTTTATTATATTTGTTTATGTAAATATAACCGATGTAAAACCGGTCTAGAATCTGTGTTTACCCTCAGAACTCTGTGTGTATCAGTATCGGAGTTTACTGATGGTGAATCTGTGCCACGTTTGATTGATTAAACCCTTAAACTCAAGATCAGATGAGATGAAGGAAAATAAGTTTCCAGTGTGGACATGCAGCCCTGAAGCCTGTGTGTGTTTTTCTAATGCAGGTTTAAAGGGTATCAGTTCAGGGAGGCGGGGCTTAGCTTTGAGCTGCCCAAGTCACTGGCCATGAGTGACATCGCGGTACGGATCCTGCACACGCGCTACGACCACCTGAACCACCTCAGCTCGCGGACGCAGGCCCAGAGGGGGAGGCCCAGCACGGAGGAGGCGAAGGAAGAGAGCTCCCTGCCCAAGACCCCCAACGAGCTGGAGGGAGGCGAGGTAGTGTGTGAGGAGAGGGAGAGTTCACCACCAGGAAAGGACGACCTCCGGTCACTCAAATCCGCAGGCAAGAAGGTAAGGTCGGAGTCTTTAAAAAAATCATTTGTTGCAAATATACAGCGTTAATGTGTATACCTCACAGGTACAGTGCGGCACAAAGTCGTCTTTATATTTCCCTTCAAAGATACAGACTGTCTTATACATTACTGTGTTCTGGAGGAACAGTTCTCCAGGCTTCCTGAAGGACATTGAAAGACTCTTATTCCCAGTCCAGTCCCTGAACCGGACCAGTTTTAGAGAAATGTTTCTCTGAGAAATGTAGAGCATCTAACTGAAGTCCTGAACCAGTGAAGAACCAGGAACAGATGGTTCCAGATGATGGGGCGGTGATCAGTATACTGGTGGTGCTGAATGCTGAGTGGCTGGAACTCCTTTATCTAGGCTCCTTTTGTCTTTAGACTCTCTGCAGCCTGTCAGTAAAACATTTGTTCACGTTTCTGTCATTTGGTCTCCTCAATATGACCTAGGAAGAGAGCATTCTGACAGAAAATAGTCATTTTTTCACTAACAAGGGCTTTCAAAGCGACATATGAAGAAATGAGGGATGTCTCAAAACTTTTGGACAGTACTGTATTTTTGAGAATACTCATCCTTACTCTATACACAGTAACTTTTTCATTAAGAGCTATTACTGCTTGTGTATATATTTGTATTTTTCAGAGTGCTGCTAGTGTGCTCTCCGCAAAGAGCGAGAGGAAAGACTCCTCACACAAGGAAAGGCAGGCGGGAGAAGATCACATAGAGACTGTAATGGAGGGAATATCTTCTTCTGGGGGAGGAACAGGTTGGAATCCTCTCAGCCACGCAGTCAAGATACACAGAATACATTAACTAGATTAGAAAAACATTGACATTGGTAAGCCTGGCCTGGCGAACACAGAGAGTTTCCTTTTATTAGATATCTAAGATTTCATATTATATGCTTAAACATACATGGGTTTTAACTGCAGAGGAATGTCACCCTTATGAGGTTCTGGAGCTTGGGGCTCTCAGTGATGTGTTTGTGATGGAAATGATCATGTCGGAATGTGGCTTTTGGCTCTCAAAACCCTTAATACTCACCAGATGAGGCTGACTTCACCCCCGCCATAGAAGAACCAATGATTGACAGCGCCGAGGTTCATGTGGTGGATCTGCAGCAGTACACGCCCCTGGGCGGAGTCTATTACTTCGACGTGTTCCGTCTCCCACCGCAGGCTCACACAGTCAACGGCTGGGAGATGAGGGAGGTAAACTTCAGGTTATCAGGACAGAGACAGTTTAGGACACTGGATGATGTGTTTGTGTGTGTGTGTGTGTGTGTTCAGGGTTTAGGGTTATCTTGTTGTCATCAGCAGCTATGAACATGTGCACAGTGTAATGAGAATTTTCTCCATGGAACACAGAGCAACAGACTGAGTGCTAGTTATGACAGAAACAGTAAAATGAATAGACAATACACCGTTGTAACAGTAATGTAACTTAACAGTTCAGGGCAAACGGGAAATAAAAACGTTCCACAGTGATGAGTGTTGCACCATAATATACCAAATATACCATTTTATACCAAAAGTGCAATTTTTATCTATAATTTTGTCTACTTACAGTTTACATACATACATGTGTAACTATAACTATAACTATATATATATAGACAGTCATGTATACTCATATACCTAGATTTTATATGTACATCTTAGACTGTATATTGTGTATATTGGAGTATTTTTATTTTATATTATTGTTACATTGTACTTTATTCTATTTTGTTATTTGATTCTATTCAATAGCTTTTCTTCATTTTGCTGCGCTTTATGTACACTATCAGTCAAAACACTTTCTCATTCAATGTTTTTTCTTTGTTTTTATTCTTTTCTACACTGTAGATTAATTTTGAAAACAAACTAAATGAAGAAGGAACACATGGAATTATGCAGTAAACAAAACAGATTTAAACAAACCAGAATCTGTCCTTTAATCAGGTAATGATGGACTGTTGTTGTTTTATACATAGTTAAGTGGTTCTTTCCATAATGTGCTGACCGTCACAACTGACGATCCAAACACATTAAGAAGGAAGAAACTGCACTAAATCCTCTCTTGATGCAGAAAACCCTGTTAATTAAACACCATTCCAGGATTCCTCATGAATCTGATAAAAAAAAGAGAGTGCAAAGTCGCTTCGGAGCAGTAGGAGATGTTTTCAGTATTAATTAATTCAGTATTAATCAATGTAGCCCATAATAAAAACAAAGGAAATCGTTGAATGAGGAGGTGTGTCCAAAATGTTGACTGGGAGTAAATAAGGTTGGGTAGTTCATTGGAATTTACTGACTATGTGTGTGTGTGTGTGTGTGTGTGTGTGTGTGTGTGTGTGTGTGTGTGTGTGTGTTCTCCTCAGTTACTGGACACAGGCCTGCAGGTCTTCCCGTACTCATCAGAACCGTCTCAGGATCCCAGCTCAGTGTCAGGGAAGCTGAATGAAAGCAGTACCCATTCCCCACCAGTAGGGGTCACTCTGGTCCTGCCTGATTTTGTGGTCTTCCTGGAGGAGCCCCTGGTGGCCCGTTGGGACCCTGTTGGTAAAAGACTACTTAAAATACATAGATCCTGTTTACACCTGCTCCTTTCTCCTCTGTCAGGATAGTATGATGGTTATACTTTAAACATGCATTGACTGCTATGTGTAAGTCTTGAACCACATCTCATTTATTTGTATTATGTTGGAAAATGAAACAATACAGTGATTTATTGTTCAAACTAACAGAATATCCAGAGTAAACACAGAGAGAATGTGTTTAAATCTAACAGCGTTAAAGTCGGTGTGTGGTTAAGCTCCGTTAGGACCCCTGTTCACAGCCTGAACTCTCTCAGACTAACTCTCCTATCATTTCTGTAAGTTCTTCAGGAAGAGTTCTCCAGGCTTCTTGAAGGACGTACCTTTGCCCTTCTTTGTTCTGTTCTCTATCCAGATGTTCCACGCTACTTCACTTATGTAGAGATCTGAGCTTTGAGGGGCCGATGCATGACTGATAGTGTCCCATCCTGTTTAATATTGAGGCATTTGACTGTATCATCTGTGTGTTTGGGATTGAAAAATGTTTCCAATCAGAGGTTGTTTCCAATCAGAGGCTTTCCAGATGGCTTTGAGGGTGCTCAAGACTTTTGCACAGTACTGCATGTTGAGTACTCAAGTGTACTAAATACATCAGTCAAACAGAATCTGAAATTTTTGCACAAAATGTGTTTTATGCTGTATTATTTACAAATCATAATTTAAAAGTAACACTTTACCAAATTGCCAGTACTGTTCCACACTTCCCGTTCCATAATAACAATATGCTGGACTGCGCAAAAGGTTTAGATATCTGAGACAATTATGTGCTGAGGAAGAATATCCGTGTTAAATAGGGATGCTCCGATCAGGATTTTTGCCACAGATACCAAGTACCGATTTTTTGCTTCTGATGCTTTAGTTTATATAACTGATATGTAAGCTCCCTGATCACCATTCACTTTTTTCACATAAAGTAATGCTATAAATGTTGCCTTTGTTGCATGTGTGCGAGTGTGTGAGTTTTCTCCTGTTGTGTGTGAGATTTCTCTCATGTGTGTGCGCACGTGCGTGAGAGAGTTTTCTTGTGGTGTGGGTCTGCGTGCGTGAGAGAGTTCACTCGGTGTGTGTGTGTGCGAGAGTTTTATCGTGTTGTGCGTGTGTGTGCGTCCGCGAGAGAGTTGTCGCGTGGTGTGTGTCTGCGTGCGCGTGTTGTGTGTGTGTGTGCGTGCGTTAGAGTTCACTTGGTGTGTGTGTGTGTGCGAGAGTTCTATCGTGTTGTGCGTGTGTGCGCATCTGCGAGAGAGTTGTGTGTTTGTGTGTGTGTGTGTGTGCGTGCGTGAGAGAGTTGTGTGTGTGTGTGTGTGTGTGTGTGTGTGTGTGAGTTTATCCATACTGTTGTCTTTTATAATTAGGTGATGAAGTTTCGGGTTCGGTACCCGTCCCTAGTTCTCCCGCACTGACATCAATTGTAATCGGTTCCTAAGATCGGCGAGTTTAACGAGTCCCGCTCCAGTCATAAAGTCTGACCAATCAGAGCATCACTAGTGTTAAGTTCATTACAGATTCAACCACGACCAAACCTCTCCTTGGGGAAGCCCAGTATGACTTGTAGTCATTATCCAACCCAGATTGTTTATTAAACCTATATTGTATTAATATAACACAATTCATTAAATCATCTGTAGAACCAGATTTTACATTAACCTGGAGAATATGAACGTGTTGATAAACCCTCAGATTGTTTTACAGTTTAATTTAATAGCAATTTACGGATTTCATCTTTTTTATTGTTGGCTGATTTGTTTCTTATTCTGATGTTTTTGATTTACAGTTCAGGCTCACACTGAGAGTTTTCTGCATTGTCGGTCTTTAACAAATCTGAATCTACATCAATGGGATTATATTCCTCTTCGACCTACACCACAGATTTACATTTACATAAATATGTTCTGAATATTCTTATACTTCTGATTATTTGTAGCAGCTTATCAAAATGTACTGCTTTTTACAGCGAGAACATTTATATTGAGCAGAATTCAGTTCGAGTTATCGTCGGTTTCGCCCTCCAACACAGTTCAGATTTTTCATGTGGCCCCTGAAGGAATTAATTGCCCAGCCCTGCCCTAAGTGCTCAGTTCATGTTGTTTACAGGGCAACACTGGCGAACAGACTGCATTAAAGAGATTTCATACAGCGCAGAGGACCGCAGCATCTCCTTTAAGATGGAATCCTTCTGTACCTTCACTCTGCTGCAGGAGACCTACGTCAATATGCCCTTCCAGTCCTGGGAGCTCCGCCCACTGGGCCAGGACTCCGCCCTACTCTCCATCACCACGGCTCTCACTGAAGTCAGAATCACTGTCAGGGTGGGTATTTCTCACAGGGCTGGGCTTCTGGGGTCTGTCCAATCACATCGGAGCACTCACTCATTAACCACCAGAATTCAGAATGTATCAGTAAACTCTGATTTCAGTAAATATAACCGGTGTAAAACAGTCTAGAACCGGTGTTTACATTTATGACACAATGAGCTCATGGTCATTGGTCTCTAATAGTCAGATGTTGTGTTATGATTTATATTCCTTCAAAGTTCAACACTCTCTCATGCCCTTTATATTGAGCAGCACTGTTATAACATATAATTAACCAGAGTACCAGTAAAGACTTGGTTTGAGATGGTAATTGGACTTCTGTGCCAGGGGAACGAGTGTATGCTTCAGATGGACCAGAGTCGGGAGCTGGATCATATCCTGGGCAAGTGGACGAGTCTGTCCGCTCTACAGAGGGCCATGAGGCGCGCCGGCGTCAACATATTCGTTAACGAATACTCGGACAAGTATGTCGCGGTCAACACTAAGGTAATTACAACAAGGCCTCGTCCACACAGGTGTCTGAGTCAGGTGTTCTTCTGGCTTTCGTTGTGTCAGGTAAGTGCCGACTGAGCGCCGAGACTTTTTCTCTTCATTGGACCAAGAAAAAGGGTTTATTTTGCACTTCGTCACGAGTGTTCACAGCTGGCTGGTGGTGGAAAAATGCATTCGAGTTGGTTTTGAGATGTTTGTGCAAGTTTTGTGAGTTTTTGTGAAGACACTATCTGGCTAGCCGGTTTCCACTGGCTGATTCACTGGCTAATAGGAGCTTGCCGGTCGGCTGGGTCTCGCGGCAAATTCCAAACGGGCAATGTGGCTATTGAGGCGGAAAAAGAGTGTGTGTTTAGCGGTTTGTTTATTTATAAATCAACTTTGAAAATTTCTGAATCCGGCGAATACAAGATGGGAATACATTCAGCCCCCTCCCACCGAAGCATCGAATATTCAATGTTTTCCTACCAAATACTCGAAGCTCAAAAAATGGCATTCGGACCAGCCCTAATGAAAATATTATTCCAGTTTAGGAGGCTTGTGGTCTAATTGGTGGGATACTTGTCTCTGGACCAAGAGGTTATGGGTTCGAATCCTACCTTCTGCACCATCACCGGGTTCCTGGGCGAGCCCCTTAACCCCAAGTTGCTCCAGGCAGACCCCTGTAGTTTTGGAGGAGGAGTTGTCTGTCAAATGCCATAAATGTAAATATAAATGTAAAATAAGTACCACCCCACTGAGCTCCATGTTCCAAACTGACACTGAACCCATGAATGGATCCTTAATTGTTTCTGCGTGTTTTTGTGTTAAATACTCTTCAGTAATGCATTGCTGATAATAATGTTGCAGTAAATGAGCTTCTGACCCTGCCTACACGTATCTTCACCTCAGGACCCGCTGATGGAGCATGCAGTGTACGAGCAGATGGCCCTGGCGTCCTCTGCCTTCGCCTTTTCTTGGAGTCAGTGGAACTCTCAGTGTGGACAAGAGCATCTCGTCCTTCAGGTGCTCCTCTTCTACTCCCATAGAAGCATAGTTACTTAAGGCTGACAATATGAAAACGTTCCACTACATATTAAAATAGTTTCCATAGTAAAATCAAGTGTAAACACCAGATAGCGTGTTGGGAACCAAACCTCAGAGGAGTTAAATGTAGTGTTGTTTTAGTTTTAGTCTAGTCTTTGCATCAAGCTGTCATTTTAGTTTTTATTAGTCTTTCTCATGTCCATACACTTTTATTCTTTAGCATTTACATTGCGTCTTGTTTTTGTCATGTGAAAAATGTTTGTTGACGAAGATATTTTGTCATAATTTTCGTTGACGAAAACAACACTAGTTAAATGGCTCTAAAAGCCCTTCACAGAAAGTTCCTCCTTCCTAAAACTAAACCTGTTCATGGTGGAGGGATACATGCAGGGCATTATGATTTTATTTCATCATAATTAACCATGTAAACACTCAAAGACACGTGGAGCTTCACTAGAGTTTTCTATAGTAAACAAATTGGCTACATTTGCATTGCAAACATGTTCTCTGATTCTGGTCATCACCACAGTATACAAATCTGAGTTTCTCTACAGTGAACCATTTCACAGGTGTTTAAAAGTTCAGTGGCATTTCCCTTTAAAACATTGGTTATTATTTAGTCTGTATTTTACACCATATGGTCAAAAGTATTGGGACAAACCTGTTTTTCAGGGACTGGGGCCCCTATTAATGTTTCAGCAGAACAAGTTATTTTGGACAACGCCATGGTTCCGACTCCGGGGACCCTGTTTGGGTTCTGAACCTTTTCTGTTCCAGCAGGATTGTGTCACAGTGCACAAAGTAGCTCCATAAAGATGTGCTTGAGGAAGAACTTGACTGGTCCACACTTGAGTCCTGACCTCAACCCCATCCAGCACCTTCGGGGTGAACTGAAATGGAGATTGTGATCCAGACCTTCTCATCCAACATCAGTGTCTGAAAAGAATGAATCTACACAAATTCCCACAGAATCTCCAAAATCTTGTGGATAGTTTTCCAAGGAGAGTGGAAGCTGTTATTGCTGCAAAAGGGGACCGAGTCTATGGATCTGAACAGAGTGACACATTAGTCCTTGTTGGTGTAATGGTCTGGCGTCCCAATACTTTTGTTCGTATAGTTTATATTCCACATTGTAATACTTGTATGGAATTCAGCACGTTATATATAACATTTGCGTACACCTCATAGGTATGCGAGCAGCTGGAGGCGGGGCCTGTTCCAGAGAAGGCGTGGTCTCTATACCTGCTCGGGGCTCAGAGGAGTCAGCGTTTGAAAATGATGGAGAGGAGCGACGGGTTCTCACCAGAACTGGCCAAGGGGACCGAGTTCCACTCCACTGTCCTGCACATGCTCAAAGATGGCATGAGCCCTGAGGGCGGAGCCAGAGTCAGCCATGCCCACCACCTGTACATCGACACTGTGCAGAGACTGCTGTGCTCCACCCGGGTCCTCACTTTCTCATGAGTAGGTTGGACACAGACCTTTAACTGAGGATTTCATTTATGCAAATTCTACATTATTTCCTGCAAATATTAATACATTGTTTGTCTTTAAGTGAAATTATCAGGCCTGAGATCCTTTGCTAAAACAAAACAACAGTTTAGATCAGCCCAGGACTACTGGATTCAAAATGTAACCCAAAATGAGCCGATTTCTCACAGTATATTAAATTATTTAAGAAAATACAGTCTCTGTTCCTCTATTAATATAATGCCAGGATGAGTGTGCAAACTACAGTGGAAATAAAAAGTCTACACACCCCTGTGAAAATGTCAGGCTGTCAGAAATTCTTCCACCTTTAATGTGACCTATAAACTGTACAACTCAATTGAAAAACAAACTGAAATCTTCAAGGTAGAAGGAAGACAACAAGAAAAACTAAAATAATGTGTCTGCATTAGTGTGCACACCCTCATATAACGGGATGTAGCTGTGTTTGAAATGAACCAATCACATTTAAAATCATGTTAAATAGGAGTCAGCATACACCTGCCATCATTTAAAGTGCCTCTGATTAACCCCAAATAAAGTTCAGCTGCTTTAGTTGGTCTTTCCTGACATTTTCTTAGTCACATCTAACAGCAAAAGCAATAGTCAACAGAGAGCTTCCAAAGCATCAGAGGGATCTCGTTATTAGAAGGTATCAGTGAGGAAAAGAATACTAAAGAATTTCCAAGGCATTAGATAAACCATGGAACACAGTGAAGACTGTCATCAAGGAGAAAATATGGCCTCAATGTGTCTCATTTTTTAAACCCAACATTTTCACAGGGGTGTGTAGACTTTTTATATCCACTGTACTAATACAAACTGTTTGCCAGGAAGAGAAAGTGATGCATCATGACTCATTTTATCATCAGCTGAAATGGGAAATTGTTTTGTTGATCCTCATCACGGCTTTGAAAATCATATTATTCATACTTGTAATTTCACGCTGTGCTCTCAAAGGTCATGTTCCTTCAACACAAGCACAAATACGGGAGATCTGACAAACTTCAGTGTAGACTGAGTGCCTGAAAACTTCTATCCATCCTCTAGTAGCAGCGACTCTAAACCCGTTCCTTTAACCCTTAGAACACAAGCGGAATGGATTTTGCTGGAAGCAAAACAAATGGTAAATTGTCAGCATGCGGTAAATCAGCTCCTTATATGGAAGTTCCCCCAGTGTGTGTCGATGCTGGAGGTTCCAGACATCATGCTGAGCTTTGTTTAATGTTCCTGAACAAAAGAACAAAACTTAATAAAAAATTCTAAATAAAATATTTTGAAACAAACACTCACCTGGAGATCCTCATTATCATTGTAATTTTATTAGGGAGATTGTAATAGTCAGTGATGCATTAAAAACATTTTCTGGCTTAAAGGTTGAAAATTCCATAAATTTGTGTTAACAATGAATATTGGGTGTTTAGTTTTAGTAAATATTAAGTAATATGCAAATGTAAAATCTCTTTTACTGGTCGTAATTTTCTTTTCACTTTAGAGAAAACCTTGCAGTAACTGCCCTGCTAAAATAAAGGCCTGACTCTGGGTAGGTTAAGGGCCCCTCCCATTTACTGGCTGCACTGTTCTGATTCCTACTTCAGATCTGTAGTATAAAATCAGTGGTTATTTATAAGGATGCCCAGTACATTGCTGAACCTTTCAGTGCACCCCCTACAGGTCAGTACACACATCTGTTCTTTCTCAGCTGTTTACAGAGCTGCAGACTGCATGCACTGGGATTTCCAGAACATGTCTGGAGCCTCTCAGCACTAAGAATTTCCCTGAGCAGCCTCTGTATGCAAATAAGAGACAAATGCAAATAAGAGATGGGAAACTAAAACAAATATTCTCTCAGAAACATGAAATGGAGAAGCAGATCTGAAAAAGCAACCTCATCTTTCAGCTTTCACTGTGTGGAGACGAACATAAACAAGCACAGGACAGTATGCAAGCACCGTCCTACATCACATTCCCAACATTTAATTTATAATCGTCAGGCCGAATGCTTTAAAAGGGGATACATTATGCGAAACACTTTTTGCATCCTTGCGTGTTCCCATTTATGTCTCCGCTGCTCCTATAAACACCCTCATCCATGTTTTCAGTTGAACGATGTTGGTGTTAGGAATCATGTGCAGCTATGAGCCGTTTGGATGCTCCCCTTTTATGACCTAATAACAAGGAAATTTGCATAAAACCACCCCTCGCCTGTCGAGTCCCACCCACTACATTAGTTGAAGATCCTCCATTTGTGTCTGCTGGTTTTACGAGCATGCATAAGATGCCACACCCTATGGCTACAGGTAAAGGCAAGTCACCCTGAAGTGTTGAGTTCATCTCGCTCTGGGTCCGACTCGGGTCCAGCAAATAGGGCTGATAGCTCCTCTGTATTCTGACATTTTCACGTGTGGTAAACACACAGTGTAAGAATGGGGTGGGTGGGTGTGGCCAGCAACAGCTTATTTGCATAAAAGTGACCGTGCCCTGAAATGGCTTATTTTGAAAGCAAGTAAAACTGTCAGGAATAAAGCTGATGAGTCTCTTTATGTGAGAAGAATTTAGTGCAAAGAACATCATGAATATGTTTTATAGCCCATAGACCTGTTATAACGTTTAAAAAGAGGTACAAGTCCAATTTATTGGTGGAGGAGAGTTCGCTCATTAAACCTCAGGTTCTCACTGCTGCCCTCCACCAACTAGTAGCATCAAATTCTAAGAAACCTAAACAATCAAAGCAATGAGAGTTTTAATGGCCAGAAATGTGCAGGCCTTGTCAGATATTACTCAAAAATGTAGATACAGCATCACCTCCTACACATATTTCCCAAACTCATCAAGGAGAGAAACTGGAAACACCCCTTCTCACTCTCTGTCCTGACTGTTTCATAACAACTGAAAGGTGTTTTACTGTGGTTCACTCTGTTCTGGATTGGTGTGCACTTAATTTTTTACATGTAATGTCAACTATATACATGCATACACTGTTTATATGAAATGGAGATGCAATACAGGCTGACAACACTATTTTAATATTTTACGACCTTTGATTTCATTCAGTAAAGACAGAAACCAGGCCTAATCAGTCCTGCTGTATTCTACTGAATGAAACGTTTTATTGACCATTAGGCACAAGTGAGTAAAGGGTGAGGTTTTATGAACTAATTTTATTCAAAAACATGTGAAACCACCCTGTACCACTACTAGTGCCTTTCTACTGCAGTTCACTCCTATATGATATTGAACACTAAAACATAAACATTATATTTATCCTGACACTTATGTGGCCACTTTAGAAAAGTGAAAGTGGGAGAGGAGAATAGGCTGAAGACTGTATTGTCACTTAATGTTGATTATGGTAGAATATACCATTGCAATGAGAGGGTTAAGGCACAAATCCACACTCGGGCTCCTTAAAACCAACACACGGCACATCGAAGCGAGCAATTCTTTTGTGATCGCAATGGGATCACTCACTTTATTTTGTTGTTTTTTTCCCCCATCCATCCATCCATCCATCCATCCATCCATCCATCCATCCATCCATCTCTGGAACATAAAAAAACCCCAAAAGTGTCTGAATTCATAATAGTGCACACCAAACATTATGGAAATAAAAACATCTGTGCGAAACAAAAGATGAATAAAAGCAAAACATGCATGTTTATATTCACAGTCTAAAGCGATAAAAGTGTAAAAGAATAAGTTAATGTACCATTTTTAAAAACAAACTCCTTCAAGCGATCGGTAGAACGCGGTGGACTTTCCCTGCTGAGCGGGACCGGTGGATAAAGGCAGCGAACCGGAGTGGCGTTCCACACCCATTAGCCTTTAGAGGGCGCCACGCCTTTCCTGCTGCCGGATTGGTTAGAAGTGCCTCCTCCCCTCCAATAATGTGAGCATCTGATGCCGCAGCGCAGGGAAGCCTGTGCAAAACGTCGGATAACCTATCGGCCACCGGTGCCCCGGAGGTGCCCGGCAAATAAGGAAAAAGCCTTAAAAGTTCTGTAGCGTATGATTGATAGCGTCCTCCACACAGTCCCTGTAGTTAAAAAGTGCTTCATGTCTTCCGATGCACCTACCAGCCTCCGGTCCTGAGGTGAAGGTCCCGAGTCGCCGGCCAGCCGGGTTTCAGACTGGGGGCTGCCCGTTGTGCCGCAGGCCCGTGTAGGGCCACAGAAGCTGCTGGATGGTCATCCAGGAGTCCCCGGTGCCCACAGGGGCTGCGTCCACAGCCGGCTGGATCACCAGACTAGCCAGCAGGGCCAGGAGAGCCGCCAGCACCACCAACATCGCCAGCCAGGCCCAGGGACTTCGGGTCGCCGCCGGGGGCCGAGCCTCCAGCACGCAGGGCGCCGGCTGCTCCGCTGTAGGACTCGGGCTGTTTGGACCAAGAGAGAACCAGAGTGAGCACCGTCTCATTAAATAAACAAACATTTTAAGGAGGAAGGAAGAGGCGACAGGTTTGTTAGGATGAGAGAACTTCGGCTCGGTCTGCAACTGAGAAAGCAAGGCGATTACTCCACACTCCATCAGATATCTGGCTAGAACCAGCCTAGGCTCATCCACGTCATGTGTGTCACACACTGATAGCAGCTGAGTTTAATGGGTTCACCAGGTCTGTCCACTTAAAGGAGCAAAAGGACAATTGGACATCAAGGTCAGTGTTTGTTAAATGCAACACCGGCCCACATTTTGAGGTCCAGTTTGAAAAACAGGTAGTTCCTTACATTAAAGTGCTTCAAACTTGGGGTTCCATTTAAGGAAAGAACCAAGTGAAGTCTGTAGGAGCCACAAAATGCTAAAGAACTATATTTATGGGAGATAAAGCAAATAGGGTGCAACAGGGGTCATATGTATGGATCAAAATCAGTTAACCCTCAGTGTGTGATACGCATGCAAATAAAGCTTTTTCATTTTTACTGCCAGCATTTCTCATTTAGACCTCAGAATAAATAAATATGAATGAGTTACCCTGAGCCAAATTAATACAGACAGAATCTTTCTGGAGCAGTTAGTAAAGCTTTAGACATGAACACATTAAAAGCACAGCACAGTCTGGCCCGATGCGGCTTCTCACAGAAACGACAAAGATCATCAGAGTAAATAATGCAGGCGACAATCAGGTCAACAGAAGGAGAGGCCTGGAAGTGGAACAGCTCTTCATATCCCGGAGAACTGAAGAGAAAATGGGTCCCACTTAATATTAAGTGTCTATTAACTGTATAGCATCATATTAAACACACCAGGAATGCCACGACTCATGATATTTTCAGCTGTATCACAGTAACTTCTATTAAATTTAGTTTCTCATGTCCTGTGAGTTATAAAATTACATGTTAGACGTTTCTCACTGGTGAGTTGTGCTATATTTTGGACCAGTCTGTGGGCTACACCTGTGGTCCTTGGCAGTGACTTTCATCGGAGCTCAGATCTGAGTGCTGCTCCGGTTTCTGGTGTTCTAGGGGGTTGCTATCAATTTAAACCAAGGACCACAGGTGTAGCCCACGGAACGGTCCAAAATATAGCACAACTCACCAGTGACCAGCGTCTAACATGTAATTCTATCCTGTTGCTGTTCTTCTTTAATCGCATTTGCATTTATATCTATTTAAAAATGACAATATTTAAAAAAATAAACCATTTAAAACATGTTCATTATACATGAAGTTTAGGTCAACTCTGCACTAGAATGAATAAATGAAACTGGGAGCATTCAGTACCTGTGATGTAGCTCTCAGTTTCAGAAAGGTTGGTGACCCCTGGTTTAAACTATATCCTAGCATTGCACAGTGTAAATCTGGTTTGTGGCAGTGGGGAGTGCTGTAGCTCTCACGCTTTATAGGGAATTGAATTTCTGAGTCGTTTACAGTCCACAGAAATCTCCAATCCCAGCAGTGAGGAGAGAAGGGGTAGTTGCATGATGGCATGTATTGTTGAAATGTCATACAGTTATGATGGACTCAATGTAGAATGGGGCTGAGAAACGTGAAAGATCAAAACATGAGTACCGAGGCAAAGCTATTGAGCTACAGCAGGACTTCTGGGTCCTAGCAAGTCCTGGAATGGAGGAGCATCAACATGGTCGAACCCAAGTGTTTACAGACACCTCCTTCTGGAGCTGCTACAGGTATTACAAAGCCAAATTGTTAATGTCACAGTCTGTGAACCCACAGTCCTGCTGCATTTACAGCGTTCGTCCCAAGCGAAGACCGAACAGTCAGTTGATTAACATCTCTGAACATTATTTTTTTTTTAACCAGAGGTTAGTCATCCCCCCCC
>JBBKCR010160338.1:5000-16610 GCA_037577295.1 Ladigesia roloffi | reverse complement strand
TGTAATAAAAACAAAAATTGCATAGCATAGGACAACCCACACATATGCAGTTACATCTGTTGATTTTTTAAATGAAATAAGTACACATGCTCTCACATATGGCATTTTTCTGCACATTTTCAATCTACCTGGAGGGACATCTGCCTTACAGACTATAGCAGGGCATGTATAGTGCCCGTATCTGTCCACTCTCATTGCCAAAAATAAGCCTAGATGACTGCTGAGTAACTAATGAGAGACCAAGGGGAACTTCAGATACCTGCAGTCTACAGCAGCGATGGATTCATGGCCCTTTAACAATACAATCAAAGTCATTAGGCCGAACCTGACACGCCTGCTGCTATCTACAAATGCAGTTACAGCAGAGAGGCTGGGTCCTTTAACCCAACAGACAAAACTTATTAAAATGATCTCATCAGATTCTAATCATTGGCTCAACTCCATTTCACCAATAGAAGTCTTGATTATTCCTCCTTACTCAACGTTAAACTCTTCTCTTCCTCTGTAAACTGATCTCCCATTAAAACACACCATGCTTACCTAGACAGCAAGATGCTGCTGTTTACCAGTTCCCAGAATTATGAAAGCAAATCTCGGTATAGTGTGAAAACATACTTGTTAACTCATTCCTAGGTAGTTCGTTTTTCCATTTTGATAAAAGGTGCAAATCCGGGAGTTCATGGATGGAGAGAAGTAAGGTAAATGTGGGTGTTGGGTCCATAGTCCCACCATTCTTACGTGATTACTCTTGTTTGTTGACAGTGCAGTGGGGGCTCCAGTGTCTCAGGGTGTTTATAAGACACATTGGCTCTTTAATTTCTAGCTGGGATGTTTAGCTTGATCACCTTTTGCATTATAAATTCAAACAAACCTGGATTTTGGTCGTTTTATCTTCGAATTTGTCTTTTCTGAAAGGACCCATCTATTAATTGGCCATCAAATAATTGGGGGGGGTATTGCTGATGCAAACTTTATTTCGTTACGACCCGGTTTAATATAAGAAATACAGTAATTTTTTCAAAATAAAACATAGTTTAGTCTCTGATAGTAAACAAAAAGAAAATACTGTAATTTTTCCGTGCAGCCCATGGACGGGTACCACGTGACCCACGGCCCGGAACTGGTTCAGTGGCCTGGGGGTTGGGGACCGCTGCCCTAGACCACTTTGTGGTCTACACATTTTTTCTATACAGACATTCCAACAGAAACAGCTGTTACTAATTAGGATCCTCCCAAGGTTCAATATTAATTGATGCTACTTCTGCTAACTGTTAGCTCCACTGCTAAGTGGTGAAGTCTGTATATGTACAGGGGGTCCTCAGGCCCCAACAGTCTCGACGTACAACATTATGTGTTTACAACGCTTACTCCCACTGCCATTCAACTCACACAGCTGGCTTCATCCTCACGTTGTACTTCGAGACCCGCCTGTATACTGATATCGTCTCCAAAGTGATCTTTGTTTTATTCTTTCTTGCTATCCAGTGCCAGCCAGACACTTTTCTTGTCATGGTTCTTCCCAAGGTTCCCTCTCATGTGGTTAAAAGTGATTGTACTAGAATATTAATTAGCCCTTGTACGATCAGATTTGAAAAAAAATCAAGAGTATTGCTCATACCTACATTTAAATTATCTGCTTCATCGATAACAATCTTATTCACATCTATCAAAAACGAGATGGCCTTTTTTGCTTCAACCAATCAGAAATTCAAGATTCATAGGCACAGACTGCCAAAAGCAAGAATCTTCAATTGGCTGTATAGTCAGGCAGATTGATAGATGCAATTAAGCAGGATGTTCCTTCAGGATAATCATGCAGACATATCTCTCAGCCTACCAATGAATACAAGAGGCATCCTTGTGCGCGTACAGCGTATAATGAGAAAACAGCCGCAGCCAGAAAGGCTTATTGATCCCTCCACTTCATAGTCATGTCATCATAAAGCACTATGCTGACTCCAACGAGAATTGTGCCACGGGCAAGTCTACACCATGCAGCATGCACTTCATGGTCTAACACTTACATTCAGGAGGACGTCAACAAAACACTGAGTAGGCCCGATCCAGGCACCAGTGCAAGCCCAAAAACCTCAATGTAAAAACATAACAGATATCTAATAGTAAAGGAAAGAAAAATCAATGCAATTGATGGGAGGGGGACCACAAACCAAGGCCAATGGGGTGCAGAGCATCTGGTAGGGTGCCGCACAAAGCCTCCCAAGCACAAAAGTGGGAAAGCAATCTGAGGGCATTAATGGCATTGATCTGTTAACCGTGCAACACTGTGTTAAACCCACGACGCACGAGGGAATTAGAGGTGTGACGAGAATGCGAAACGCCTAAACCTTGATAATCACCATTGATTTCCATGCCGAGCCACAGATTTATTTGTGTTCACCTCGGACAAAAACGATAAAGACAAAAACGCCGGGCAGACAGCCCCCTTAATGAAATCGTACCAGGACAGAAATTAACCTTCAATATCCCATCACACCTTTTGCTATGAGGAAAGGTCCCTGTATGAATGTAGGGGGGTGGAACTGCACAGGCTGGTATTTATCGCAAAATGGGCCATTGCCATGGGCCACAATATGCAAATGCATCTTCTACACCGTCACTGCGCTTTTACGGTGTGCTGTGAGCATCCTGACCAGCCACAGACCCAGATAAGCAACTGTGTGGGTGCAGGGATGAGTCAGCATGGTCCTGTAATTGAAGGTTATCAAAAATGTCACAATGCATCACAACGATGGTACATGTCAAGATATTTCCTTTCTCTCAGGTTCGAACCAGGCAAAAAAAGCAAAACACATTTGTAAAATACTAGTAAAACTTTGAATACAGTGATTGTATTCAATTCAACAGAACTAATTATGCACCCTTAGTAGTAAAACTTGGAGCTAGTATGTGTTCTTAAGTACTGAATGCAACATTTTGGCACCAAACTACAAATATGGGCGATCAAACTACACGTTCTGTTGATATTCTAGGCAAAAAGGAGCATTCTCTACAGACAACATGCATACTTCATCTTAAATGGAGAATTACAGTTCATTTACCTGATTAATGACAAAAATAAAATGTGTGGCCTGTGCAAAGTTTACAGCATAAAACAATAAACAATGTTTCATAATATAATATATATGTACAATGCCATGCAAAGGTATTAGGCACCCAATAAAAGTAAATTTAATATTCCTGTTCAGCTAATGAGAATATACAAATAATATTAATATGGTAAATCATTCACAAATCCATGCAAAAGGTGAATGTATCTGATAAAATCTGGGAACCGAACCTGTGTTCTTCTATCCAGTTTGTAAAAAGTACATTTTAATTTAATTTAATTTTACTTTTAACGCTTTGTTGTATGTTTACATTTAATGCAATTTTAATTTATGGCAGAAAATCCACTACTGTTCAGATTAATGGCTTTAAACAGTTTGCAAGACTTTTGCACAGTGCATTCATGTGTACATAAATTTGGTTCTATACATGGCAGGGGTTGTTAATATTTTACCAATTTTAAAAACATTCCTGAATAAACAGTAGCTTGTCTTTTGTTGCCTGTAGGTGGAGCTATTCAGTGCACATTAGTGATATTTTAGAGGTATTTTTCCAACCCGCGCGTCCCGCTTTTATGAAATTATTCGGTCCGCCCCAGCCCGCCCCGCACCACTGTATCTATTTTTACAACCCGCCCCGCCCCGCCCCGCGACCATTAAATAGACATACTAGGCATTGTAATTCCATTGAAAACAGCCTTTATTTCAGCCTGAAAGTGCTCGGAAACATCGCCCAATAAACTCGCAACAACATATGATTATGAATATGTACGATAAATCAATTAATAACAAGGTAATGATACACATTTTTGGCTTTAGATTGGATTTTTTATGAAATTTAGTTTTTAATGACCCGCCCCACGGGGTCCTCGGGTTAGGAGACGACCGGCGCATCACTAGTGCACATGTATCATGAAATCACATTTACTGTTTTTAATGAGGTACCACGAGCCTCAGGACCCCCCCTGGGACCACCTATATGGGGTCATATAGAAGATTCCTTATTTATTTACAAAGAAAACCAACAAAACATGCTGTCCAACCTTTAAAAAAAACAACTCTCTGTGAGAATTTATCACAACAATATTAAATACTGTCATAATGCTCAGTTTTTCTGCCACAACGGCGCTCATGATGAAGCAAGCCGAAGCGTATCACATTACTGACTCACCAAAGTGTTTATTATAATAATCACACCGCTAGTACTCAGTTTATTGTGCAGCTGGTAGGCGACCTTTCTCTTGTTCCCGATGGTGATGCAGTCTCGACAGTTAGCCCACGTTTTTTTCACCGTATTTCATACATAACAGTCTGTTGTTTACAAGTGCGCTGATTCATCCTCTCCTGTTATATCTGCTGTCCCTGTTGTTGTCCCTGCTCTACCTGCACGGCTGGGTTGTACTCGAACACAGGGGTCAGATTTCTTTTTCCAAACAGTGTGAGAAACCACTGGCCAACATCAAGGGAAGGAGCTCGCACAAAAAAAAATATGAAAAATTGTTAAATAAACGAGAAGCTGTCGTCTCGTTTGAAGAAAGGTTAACGAGAACATGGACTCCATCACACCCACTGCTTTCTCCTCATTGGGAAGATGACGTGAACATTCAGAGTGTTTACTAATATCCCTGTAATTAATCATGAGGGACGCTTTCGAGACATCCAGTCTGAAAAGCTGAAGAGTACACATTGTACCCGCAGCCCATTCAACGCAGCAACGGTAAAAGCAGATTATTCAGAAAGGCCTTCTCTCTCATGGCCTTCTCTCCTTTACTTAGTATATCAACAAATCACAGCACACCTTTAAAGGGCCCATACCACTTAAATCTCCCTATTTTCCCTTATATAACAGTTTCATCCAGTACACAAACACAGCTTCAAACCTGGAAAATGTTTATGTAGAAATTAATGATGACTGTTTTTATGACAAAAACACTATGAGCAGACCAAAGGAAGAAGAAGAAATAAATAAAATATCAAGCCTGCTGGATATGAGCCCTTACGGCTAATCTGTCCATAACCAAAATCCCTTTTAGTGCACAACATCCAAATGAATCAGCGTTAATGATCATCTGCTTATCATTTATGAACCTTGGCAGCTCTGACAGTCAGCTAATGAGGATTGATATGCCATACCACCCTGTTCACGGATTAATCAGGTTTGTAGATATTATTGGCAATAAAAGAGGGATGCTGGCTTTCAACCAGTGACTTATCTGGCTAATTCAATAACGGTGCAGCAGTGACCATAGATTTTGAGATCCAGGGCCTTCCATAGAAAGCATTATAGTCCAGGAGATCAGGTGAAGAGATTTAAAACAGAATGCTTGTCCAGTGCTTTAGGATTTCTTGTTTATTCTGGTTTCTCTTTCCACGTGTAATACTGTAAGAGCTACAGTATTATACCTAAATGCTATTAAAAATCATACATTTCTTAGGACCTGAAAGAACTAAGACATTAAGAGTAATATTTTAATCTGTGTTGATACAACATTTTCAGATTAACAGAGCAGTAGATCCAGCTTTGCAGGCTGCTCTTTCACAACTTGGCCACAGGCCAGGCTTGCATTGGACTGATTGGCAGAGAAGCTGGAGAGAATGCAAGTCACTCCACAGCCAGCAAAACGCAGTGGTATATTTTTGATTTCAGGCCTAGTTTCAAAATGGATGGATTACCGGATTACAACCAGTTATTCAATAAAATACAAAACAATTAACATATGCATCCTTAAAGAATCAGCTCTCTATGTTGCATTGCAGTTTAAATATTAAACAGGCAATCTACAGGTCATTATAAAGCCATGTCCAGCAGTCTGAACAATCTCCACAAGGGGGAGCTGTCAACACTCAAATTAATTTTGAATGCACCACTGAAAGTGAGAAAACCCAAACCAGCAATATGATAGTTAGAAATTGAATGTATATGAAGTACATTTAAATGTTTTCTGTTATGAAATATGTACAAATACTCATCGAAATAATCAAAAGATCAATAAGATAAGTCTGGCTGGAAATAAATGGAGTAAATCTGACTGGTCAAAGGGGGAACCTTGGACTGCAGAAGTCTCCGTCTGTTCACTAGACTGTAACCTGTACCTGAACTCTGAACTTGTTCCAGAAATGAACTTTCCATGCTCTGCCCACAAATGCATTTGTTCTTACAGAATACTGGCAAAATCCCATTCAACACCATGAGAACCTGTAGCGCCTTTCTAGTCTTTGTCCAAATGCATCAATTATTCAGAATGAATGTTTGTTTGGATGCACAGCTTAATGTTGTCTCAGGTCCTAAATGATATGCCTCTGAACAGCACTCTTTTGAAGTAACTCAACACTAGACAGGTTGGAAACAACATAACATTTACTATAACAACTGCAACAAAATAATGAACAAAAATCCAAATGGTGTGATATATGACACATCTTATATATGTGGTACAATTTCCCACTATTTATGAGTAATATTAAGATAGGACTAGAGTTTGTATGTTCTCAGTGTCAGCATGGGTTTCTCGTACCCTGTTTTCCTCCCACAGACCAAAGACGTGCATAAAAGACAAATTGGAGATGCTAAGACGGCCCTAGGTGACTGCTGGATTATTCTCTTGCACCTCCATGACCCTAGTTAAGGATAAGTGGCTTTACTTATAGATAGATAGTCTTACAGGTGGGTGATGTAATTATTGCAGGTGTTTCTTTCAGATTTTAATTTGGATCGAGTTCACCCCTGTGCCAACAGTTAACAGTTTGGGGCCCAATACCTTTAATACTATGAACCTTAAAAATAACCCCACAAAATGATATTAACCTTGCATGAATTGCCATGGCGATAAATATTCTGCCATAAAGGACCTTTGTGTTTCTTCTTAAATGGGTAGGAACTGATTTCTGTTATATAGTAATACGTATTAATACGCATTAAAATGCAAAACAGTAAAAAACCTTAATGCAGCAAAGTTTTATATAGAATGTAAGCCAATGAGGTGTTGTACTCACTTAAAACAAGATGGTATAAACTCTCATCTTGGTATACATAGTTATTTTCAATATAATAATATATATGCTATGCTGCTGTCCTCTTTTGGGCTGCAACAATACAAATTTCCCTTCCAAGAGACAAATAAAGAGTTATCTTATCTTAAAATCAAGCTTCCTGTGAAGTTTTTGTAAACAGTCACTGCAGGTGGAGCACAGAGGGGTCAGCTTGGAAGCTCTGGTGGTCTGGTTCATGACCAGTGGACAGCGAAGACTCTATTTAGCTCAAGATATGGTCACATGGCCACTGCGTCCCACCCCTGACATCTTGTGTCCTGGAATCAACCAGCAGACACGCTCGTTTAATGACCGGCCCGTCACACTCGACAGCCTCATTAACAGTGTGTGAGTTTTAGATGGGTTTTTGATGGGGTAATCAGATAAAGCTTCTACCCACGGCTACAATCAAAAGCTTCTCCAAGCTTTCATTGTTTGCTTCAAAAGGGATCGTCTGCTCTTCACCAGCAACATGCAGAAACCAAAGCCTTCAGACAAGCGTCTGATGAAAGAGGTTTGATAAAATACCCCAAACAAATCCGGTGCAAACAATCCACTCAAACCAGACAGAGAAAAGACTTTCAGGTCCTCATCACTCCAACTTTGTAGACACAGAGATGGACAGGTTGACTGACCACTACTGTCTTTGCGTGGGAGAGGGGAAGAGGGGTATACACTAGGGTTTGGAGATTGGAGTGGACAGCCTTGGCCCAAATATGTCTACAGGGCCTTCTGATGGGTCTGTAGAGACACTCTACCTGCCAAGAGACTACTGTATTTTGTAAATATGTCTGCAGACTTCAGGTATGCCTGTTTGATGGTGACAGTGGTCTCTGAGGGCTCAGTACCTTTCGAAATCTACTTACCTGCAGACTTTCAGCCCAATCCGACCTATTGAATTATTACCTGGACTAGCTGAGGGTTGGAGGTGAAACCTGTAGGATCTCCAGGAATATTTCAGAAATATTTGATATTATATGTCCACCTTCTCATCCAGAATTTCTTTTGAAATCAAGGATATTAATAAATTCACTCTCCTCTGCTGCAATAAGACTACTTTTCTAAGAGTATTTTGCAAAGCTTGAAGGATTGCTATGACGAATTGATTGCATTCAGCCACAAGAGTATTAGCTCAGGTGCTAACGTTGAATGGATTCTGCTTCACAAATCCCATTCACCTCAAAAGCATTTGATGAGCCTCTACTGCTCCACAGTCGATGTTGTGAGCTTTAGACCCCTCTAGCTGGTCTTGACTGGAGTGTGTGTATGCTCTGGAGTGTATTATACTCTTACTAGGGCTTTCTATAGAGGTTCTAAAGGCTGTGTGTTTACTAATGAACCCCTGCTAACACAAATCATGTTAAAATGAGTGTCAGGTTTACATGTGCCACCAACATGGTCTAACAGACTGTCCATCCCAGAGCCTGTCTGTCCAATCCTTAAGTCAACAAGGAGGAAGAGATCAGGAGGTCTCGGTTCCTCCCAAGGTGTCTTCCTTGCCTCTGTCACCCTTGGTTTGCTCACCAGGGACTTGGACCTGGATTCTGTAAAGCTGCTTTGTGAGAACGTTAGCTGCAAAAAGCGAATTATGAATAAATGAATTGTGTTCAACTAAACTGAAAATAAGACGGGAAATAACAACACCCTGATCAAACAGTACACACACACAGTCCCCTGAACAATTAAACACTCACATATACACATACACACATGCAGTCCCCACTCACTGCTCCCTGGGTGGCAGCCCAAATGCACAGAAAGCATTAAAAACTCCCTGACCACCAGTGCTGTGACTATAAGGGGCCACTTTATCTATACACTTTATATATACATACAGTCCTAGCAGTCCTGATATTTGAACCCACAACCTTCGCATCACAGGGACCACCAGTGCTGTGTTCACTCGTGATTATGAGAGGCCAATTTACTTAGTTATATACTCACAGAACCATGAGAAATGTCCTAGCATTTCTGCAATTCAAACCCACAACCTTCTAAAGGCAGGGACAACTCCCTCACGGATACACCGCCACTGTTGTGGTGTGTTTACTTTCAATGGACAATAGGGGGGTCCATTTACTGTATGCATGCACACACACATTCTGGTGCTCACCTGCTCGAGCCCCTGGAAGCAGATCCTGCACTGGGGCGTGCGCGCCCCGCTGGCCGTGCTGCTGCTGAGGGACACGGTGTCCGGCAGCCGCGCCTCTTTCTCCTCGAAGGCTAAGCTCCGGGGCCGCGGCTCGCTGCCGTAGTACTCCTCCGCGTCGTCGTGGTGGTGGTCCCGCGCGGCGCAGCGGATGAAGGCGGGACACCCGCAGCCCCCCCCAACCACACCCACCCCCACGCTCCCCCTCATCGGTTGAGCGCGTGCCTCAGCCTGGCGGGAACCAGAACGCATGAACAGAAGCACCTTGAGTTCATCGAAGAACATGCGGAGCCGGTTCTTAAACATGGTTCTCTACATGTGGGGGCGGACCGGAGCCAGGGAAGGACTGGACAGGATTATTATTAGTATTGTTATTGTTATTATTACTGGATCCGTCTTACCCTATCATCAATAACAGGCCTACCGGAGCTATTATTTTATTATTAATAATAATGCTTTATTATTAATATCAAAACAATATTGCCATATAACAGTGGTAATTATTGAAACGACTGGTCTGGTGTGATAAATACGGAAACGGTCTGTAGTAGGCCTGTTGTTATTGTTGAAATTATTAGAGCCTGTGTTATTGTAGCAGTTAGCCTACATATTATTCAGGGCCTAGAGCCACGCTCGGGCCGGTGCAGCCCTGAAGCAGCCCTCCTCCCCTTCCCCCCTTGCTCTCTTCTCCTTTATCTGACGGTATGTGCGTGCGTGCGCGCGCGCCTGTGTTAGTGCGGATGAACGATTCTAGCCCCCCTTGAATCGGCCTCTTATTTTAAAGCCCCCCCTCCTTTGAGCCCCTATCCGAGCATCATCAGCATCAGCACCAGCAGCAGCAGCGGTCGGAACTCCAGTGTCTGTTAAAGCCTCGCTGCAGCCCTGGCGGTGTAAACAGCCTTCAGTTCATGCATTTATTATTTTTTATTTATCTATTTGTCTTTCTGTTCTTAGATCAGGCAAAAGCACCCCCGGCTCTCCTCAGAGCACCAGCTTCCCTCAAGCGCCTCGGCTGGAGCTCGTTCCCCGTGCGCTCCGGTCTCATTGTTCAAAAGAGATGGCATCGCAGTCCTCTCTCTCTCTCTTCTGTTCTCTCCTCTTTTTCTTTCACGCTGAGTTCCTCTCCTCCTCCTCCTTTCCAGGGCTCCCGCGCGCAAAGGCCCGTCCGATAGCCCCCCAGCTCAGCGCGCGCCCAGCTGGCATTTCAGCGCGTCAGTGGGGGGCACAAAAAAAACACGCCCCGGCATCTCCTCTCCTCCACCGCGTCCAGGTCCAACAGCATCCATCAATCCATCCATCAACTGTCTCTCTCTCTTTCTATCTCTGTATCTCCCTCTCTCGCTTTCCTCGCGACGTTCAAAGAAAGATGGAGCCCGTAGACATAAAAACACACACTCACACATACACACACACAAACACGCACGCACACACACAGCCACCTGAACACCGTGCGCCCCTTTTGCGAGTCCAAAAAATACAGCCCCTAAATCCAGATGAGAATCATATTGATAATAAGGCTGATAAACAAGACGGCTGCTCCCTCCTTCCCTTCGTCGAAATGGACGTCTTGGCGAGCTCGAGCCCCCGCTGTGTGATGCTCGTGTTTATTCCCGCACGCGCATTTTCACCATCCCTCCTTCCCTCCCTCCCTCCCTCTGTCACTCTCTGTCTCTCTCTCTCTCCCTCTCTCTCGCTTTCTCCTCCTTCCGTCTGTGTCCAGGCTTGCGAATGAATATCCACCGTTTTCCAGTCAGGGTTTATTTTCCTCCCTTCCTTTTTTTCTGACAGGCGCCTCTGTCCGAGGTGCTGATCTCGCGCGGTGACGCGCAGACCACGTGCGGCTCGGAACACGCGCCGCGCGAAATATGAGTCACCAGCTGGTGACATCCCTCCATGGACCCCCTCACCCCAGAGCCCCCCGAAATCACACACACACACACACACACACACACTGACCTGGTCATGTCCACGCGAGTGTGGGTACATCAAACTTCACTCTACCAATACTACCCCCCGCCCACACCTCTGGGTTCTGACCCCCAGTGTGTCCCCTCATATTCAAAATGCTTCCGACGCCCCTGACACACACATACACACCAGCCCTTCCACGCATGGGGGGGCATATCAAAGCTGGTTGGCCCCCCAACTTACACACACTCACGACCAGCACTTCATATCTAGTATTGAATCACGTTTGTAAACAAACCCAAAACTCACCTTCCAACCCACCGAAAGTTACGTATGGACAAAAGATTTCTGGTACACTAAATATTTATACAGAGCAATGCGGAAGCACTACGATTATTTATTGCACCGTTGTATTGTTTTTTTCTAATATTGTTGTATTATCGAACTGTTTCATTATCT
>JBBKCR010160338.1:0-2500 GCA_037577295.1 Ladigesia roloffi | reverse complement strand
TCTACACCGACTGGAGCTTTAAAAAGCTGCTAAATCTAAAGTATTCTTCACTTCCATTGGATTTTTCTTCTCTTTCGGTGTACTATTTTATTTCTTTTCTTCTTTTATTTTGACATCCTACTATTTTTATGCAGTTTCAGTGTAGCACATTGAACCTGGGCTACATAAATAATTGATTTAATGTTATTGTCAGATCTTTTTGAAGCTGCCACTAACACAATGTCATTGGACAGCTCTACATGCTCGGAGGAGAACACTAACCACCAATTATCTCAGGTCAGCTAACAGAAATCTATATTCGCTCTCACTGAACTGAGTGACGGGGGGAATGGAGAACCACCCTACCTCCCAGAGAGAGCGAAGCCAGAGAGGGGGTGGAGGGTTAGGGTACCTTACTGATGGGCCAAATCAAACATCTTCACAGGCCAACTTTGTGCAGACCTGCCCTACTTAAAAGCCTCTGAGTCTGAGGCTTGTGACGGTGTGGGTTTAAGTTCGTCTCCCAACAAAATATTTAATCAGCATTCAGCATCAGTTTTTGATTTTCCTGCTCTAAATTGGAAGACACAGCACCCAACCAGCACAGTGTTCCCGTTAAGCTGCCAACTGTCTCTGTTATTGCCAAATACAAGCATCAGGCATGTCGATGTGTCACGAAGTCACAGAGTTACATAAGAGTGTAGAAGGAGTCAGCTTGTCGAGTGTCCACACTCTTGCCATTCCGTGCATTGGCGAGAGCCACCGCTACCCTACATATGCCAAGGAAAACCAGTCCATCCAGGTCAGCTGGTTCTGGCCAACGATGAAAGCTCATATTCATGCCAAATGTTTACACTGATAAATGGTGAAGTCTTATTAAAGAGTGACTTCTTTTCTAGGAAAACAATCTCGCACAAGTAAATACTGGAGACATTTTTTGTAACAGTACAATATTTGGATACCAAATCGTGCACATATATATTGTAGTGATCTCGTTTCCCAAAGCTTTCAGGTGTTTGAACCACACAAGATGTGTCTTTGATGAAGATTTCTCAAGATTTCTCAAAATGTTTCCATAATGCAGTCTGAGATACAAACAGTCACTCAAAGTGGTTTAATAAAAAAAAGGTTTGTTGTAGAAACTTGCAGACCAAATGTGAATGGAACCAGAGGTTCCAACCATTTCATTACTGTACAACGAGGAAACCAACACAAGACTTTGGAATTGCTTTTATCTAATCCTGGTTATGACAAAATAGGGGAAAAATAATTGTTTGGGTACTATTTTTCAATTTAACCCATTTGCATGTAACCCATCCACAATTAATAGATTTTTTTATAGAATTTTTTTTAACACAAACCTCAAAATGACCATAGAATGTCTCAGGCATCAGGTAATGTGCAAATGTTCTGTGAAGGAGCTTTTAGAGGCGTTAAATGCTTTTTTCAGCTCTTGTCACCACCACTGTCAGCAATTTTGATACTCTGAAACAACATTTCTCCTCAAACCACTCTAAACTTTGTACTGATTAAGAACAAAAGGTGGAACTACTTTTTAATATTAGCTTGGAAGAGAAAACTGTCTAGTTTTCTTCATTACCATGGAAAATCTATACATGAGTAAGTTTCCAAATCTCCAAGTATTTGGAATAAATCCATTTAGATTGAGATTTTGCAGATATTTTTATGATGTAGTTTAAAAATAACAGCAAAGACATGTTCTCCTGGCTTTATGGGTCTGCCTTTCAGAAAAGTGTCCTGTTCTGCCTTCATTTGTCACATGCTACTGGTCAGTGTCATTACTTATGCTGCTATTGACCTGTTTGCTTCAGTGCAGTGGCGGGACAGATCGCTCTTCCTGTTTGTTCGGCTCACTGCTAGCCCGTCTATCCCCATCCCGCCCCGCCAGCAGGGACAGACACCATGGAGGACGACGAGCGCCAGGGTCCAGTGCCCACATCATAAAACTGAGATGACCTTATAAATTACAGCTTGATCAACGTGATACTTGCTCTTGCGTTTTACATGATGTTTGTCCTATGAAGTTTTAAGGTCACTTCATTTACACAAGGGAGGGAGAGAGAAAAATAGAGAAAGAAAGAGTGAGAAGGAACGAGAAAGAGAGTGAGGGAGAAAGAGAGAGTGAGAAAGAGAAGGATGGAGGGAGGGAGAGAGAAAAATAGAGAAAGAAAGAGTGAGAAGGAATGAGAGAGAGAGTGATAGAGAAAGAGAGAGAGAGTGAGAAAGAGAAGTATGGAGGGAGGGAGAGAGAAAAATAGAGAAAGAAAGGGTGAGAAGGAAAGTGAGAGAGGGAGAGAGGGAGAGAGAGAGTGAGAAAGAGAATGATGGAGGGAGGGAGAGAGAGAAAGGAAGAAGGGAGGGAGAGAGAAACAAAAGAGAGAAAGAGAGAGAGAAAGATAGAGAGAGAGAGGGGGAGGGAGGGAGGGAAGGAGGGAGGGAGGGAGAGAGAAGATGAGAGAGAGAGACAGAAAAGAGACAGAGAAAAAGAGAATGAGAGTAA
>JBBKCR010160325.1:0-16612 GCA_037577295.1 Ladigesia roloffi | reverse complement strand
TCTCTCTCTCTCTCTGTCTCTCTCTCTCTCTGTCTCTCTCACTCTGTCTCTCTCTCTCTCTGTCTCACTCTCTCTCTGTCTCTCATTCTCTCTCTCTATGTATCTCTCTCTTACTCACACTCTCTCTCTCACACTCTCTCTCTCACTTACACTCTCTCTCTCACACTCACACACACTCTCTCTCACACTCACACTCTCTCACTCTCACTATGTATCTCTCTCATTCACTCTCTTTCTCTATCTCTCTATGTATCTCTCTGGATCTCTCATTCTCTCTATCTCTCTCTCTCTCTCTCTCTCTCTATGTATCTCCTCTCTCTCTCTCTCTCTCTCTCTCTCTCTCTCTCTCTCTATGTATCTCCCTCCCTCCATTAGCCCTCTGATGTGGCAGACGCCGCTGACATTTCGCTCTCTGGAAGCGAAAGTCTGAAAGAGAGAGTGGCAGGAGGAGACACAATATCAACATTTGCATTTTTTTATTAAGAACTTGTAAGTTTTCAGTATGTCTTTGTCTTAATCCCACGTGGCTGTAAAACAAAAGCAGCATCTAAACTCCATGACCACATTCTCACTGGCTCTGGCGTCTGGGTACGTCTCTGCCAGCCACCCCATCTTGATTCTCTCCAACACATGGTGTCCAGTCATAAAAGCAAGCGCCTCTGGCCCATTAAATATGATGATTGACTAATGATTTAATGGCGACGGTTCTTCAAGCCGTGATGAGTAATGTGTGCCATATGACTAAAAGCAACATGATGAACTGCAAATTACCCAGAGAGGAGCTGTGCAAAACAAGGCAGGTAAGGGGGGGTACCTGTAAACAGAATAAAATCTGGGAATAAAGCACAAGACAAACAACTGGACAGTCTCTATTATCAGTGTACACGCCTGGAGAGAAACCCAGCAGACCTTAAACAACACGCCACAGTCCACAAAACCTAATATATATAATCTCCAACAAAAACAAACCAACAGCTGAAAATTCACAACAAGAGAAATGAACGAGGTGCACTTTTAATTAGTGATCTGAATTAGCATATTATTAAGTTCTCCGTCCCTGTACACATGAATACTGCCCACTTTAAATTTTGCAGCAGGCTGTATATCCAAACATAATTCTCTGTGGATGATGCTCCAGCGTGTAGAGTCTTCAGAACCTCCTGGTCACGGAAAGCGCAGAACACAGCCGTTTCCAGGGCTGGAACTCTGTACCACACCAGTGTGACGGGAGTATTACCATCCATTACATTTGATAAAGGCTAGTCGGCAGCAGTGTTTATAAACTGCAGCCTGGAGGGATAATGTGGTGTGTGAACACGCTTTCATACAGTCACGCTCCTCCAAGGGGTGACCTGTGTGGGGACCAGTCCAGGCAATGGCTGTTTCTGAGTTCAGAGCCCAGGAGCCCCGTCTCCCAGGGGCCGGAGGGTGCAGGGGCTCAGTCTGCTGACCTTACCGCTGCTCCTGAGGCTCTCCACTCCAGGTTCAAAACTCTGCATTTCCAATTAAACGGCACTTGCAACAAAATAACATACAATTCACCAAACGGACTGCATTCACGCTGTTGTGGTAAAAATGCCTAAAGCTGCCTTTTTTTGTTTAAACCCTAAATATGTCCCCAACTCTACTTCCAAAACACGTTAATTTCATAAAAAACTAACAAACCTTAAAGAAATTGTAAAAGTAAACCTGTATTCGTACTTTACAGTTCACACTAAACTCCAACAGCACTAGAATGTAAATACCAATGTTACCCCTGTACCAAAACATTTCTTTAGGTTATTTTCTATTTGTAAATATTGCCACGAAAAAAACTGTAAAGTCCAGTCCTGGTCCACCACACCCCCTCTACTGGGTTGCTAAGCAACATGCCAAAACTTAACTAACCAGTGGAGTATTTCTGCAGTTTCTGCATTAGTGTGGGGGTTAATTGTTCGTAGTCTCAGGAAACTGACTGCTGAACCATGTAAAAGGGGGGGGTACTTTATTCTAATTACAATAACATTTTATTGTAATTAATGGGCCTTACAAAATGACAAAATATTGAGTTCTTAGTTATGGGAGAAGTAGTTTTTTTGCTGAGTGAGAAGTACAGCAAACAAAGTCATAAAAGCCCATAGGACACTCTACAATAGTAGTTTGGAAAATTAAACCTGTGAGAACCAGTTTGAAATCAGTGGGAGCCATCTTATAAAATAAAAAAGTGATATTATCTATAATATTATAATAATTTTACCTCATTTAGCAGACACTTTTTTCCAAAGCGACTTCTGTTCTTGCTCAGGAACCCAGTGGTGATACGCTGAAGGTATGATTTAAACCCTTGACCTCTTGGTCCAGATTATATACAGTGTAGTTTAGTATGTGCTATCCTATGCTAGCACTGGGGTGTCATGTGTGACTGGGAGGCAAATTATTAACATGGCTCACGGCTCAGGTAAAGGACTCCTCAGCAGAATTTGGTTTATGGCCCGAGGGAGGTCCATCCCAGCTCTGCAAATCATTTAGTAGATAATAAGTTGGACACCCCCTGGCTTAGACCCCGCTGAGCCAGCCCTGGATCTAGATGTCACATCGGCTAGCAATAATAAAACAGATTGCTAAATTGGGTATAGCAGCGCCTCCAAAATATTTAACAGCGAGTAAACTGATGCGCCTTTGAGCCTGTCTAATGCCCTTTAAGTGCATCAGAGACTTTTAGACTGTAAACTTCTGTTTCATGTTTAATGGAGTTACAGTCACAGTGTGACACCGCTCTGTGTATGCTAATCTTCTTCATTTCCATACCATTAATGGACATCATGTGGCGGGAAGGGGCCGCGAACCCCGAGAGACACAAAGTGATCTAATGCGAATAAGAACAAACACTGAGGCATAGATAAACAAACGTACTCGCTCTATAATGCCTAGCATTCAGTAACTAGCCACCGCAAGCTTAGCCACATGTCAGGCTGAAGACAAATGCCTCCTGCACTTCATTAAATCCGGCGCCGATCCATACTGATTAACTCCACTTGCTGACTAGCCTTTTACCCAAGGACTGGTTTTGTAGCGGTAGAGTGGAGACTGGTGGTAGATTCATTAGTTTTTCTGATTATCTCAGCTGTATGGAGAGAGGCTGGAACATAGACTAGACTACAATCCACACCCAGAGTTGTATTCCGCAGGACCACTGCTGGGGAGAACGGGGGAATCTCCAACCGGTGGCGGAAAAAAACACATTCTGGAAAATCACTAAGATGGAAGCAAAGCACTCTGCATCTCGTTAGCCTAAAACAATCACGACTCCAAAGCACCAGAGTACTATCTCTAGGAAATGAGAGGGCAGAAGACTGATGGAGCAATTTGTCCGATGTCAGTCACTTGACTTTTCAGCTAATAAACTGACTGACTGCTAACAGCCCACATAAGGTTTGTGATCATACTTGGACAATAAGGTAAAAATAAAGGTGCCAAAAGTGTTCATTATTAAGGAAGCCATTGAAGTGCCACTCTTTACTTCCTAACATCCTTTCAGTGGATTGTTCTTTACAGACCTTTTGTACACGAGCCCAAGCTGTTAGTGGGACTGCATGTCCAAGTCAAGAAGCCTTTAACTTTTTTTTAGGCGAAATATCAATAAAACTGGAAATAGGATAATGCCAAAAATATGGACTGATGGTCAGGAGCACAGAAGAGTGTGTGGAGGATTTGAGTCCACTTCTACTAATGCCACAGTCTGCTGTTAGCAGAAACAGCTTATGCTCATGTGTGGCCGGAGGATGAGCAGTAGGAAATATAAACCCCCTGCTTTTCTTTTCCCCAGCGACAGCAAAAACCCAGAAGAGAATCACATTTCTGAGATTTTCCACTCAATACTATGATACGTACTGATGTACATACCTGTACTCTGTATCTACCAGTCTTGTGAAATGCCACCACATTAGGAACTGACATTTGAATTTGTAACGCGTCGGGTCGGAGCTGTGTTACTCAGTTCCAGGCTGGAAATTCTCTTCGGTGGCCTCAGACTTGTCTTGAACTCACTGGCATTTGGACTCGGCCATTGGTCTTAACGAATATTGTAGCTGGACTTGACGAATCAAGTGGTCTTTAAAAGGCTGCTAGTAACATTTCTGTGCCACCCGCATGGGCGTCGCCGCCATAATTATTCATTTACACCCCCACACACTTAACATAAATAATGCAGCTGTTTCAGTGATGGACGAAACTGGTTCAAGAACAAAAACATACTGTAGTTTTGGCCAATGTACATGGTGAAAATGCAAATTGTGCTTCACCCCCTTGTTCATATGCATTTGAGCAGGGCCAAGCACACCATGAGGGGTTTGAGGAAAATGGTGTGTGAAAATATTACATGTGACCAGTGCTGGGCAGGTACCTTTAAAAAAGTAATTAGTTATAGTTACTAGTTACTTCTCACAAATAGTAACTGAGTTAGTAACTGAGTTACATCACTATAAAAGTAACGAATTACCAGGCAATGTAATTTTTGCGTTACTTAAAAAATAAATCAAATTCAATTTGGGGGGGTTACGTGTAGCGTTAGTTTCTTTCTTCGAGCCAGCGCATGTCAAGATTATAAAAATTATATTTAAATATTTGGCTGTTCAGCCTAATATTTAAGGGGGCGTGGACCCCGTGTAGAACCGCCTACTCTGCCTGATTGGCAAACCATGGAAATTTACAAAATCTAAGCCAATCATCACATTCCCAGTTACACCACGTGTACAGACACACCAATCATCATCACTGGTCATGTGTCCCGCCCCGGCCCCGAATACACACACACACACACACACACACACACACACACACCTGAGATAGAGAGATTGCTGAGAGAGACGGTGTACGCATGTAAACTGCTTCAGTGTTCTCAGTTATAGTAACGCGCATTTTATTGTCAGTAACGGTAACGGCGCTGTAACGGGGGAAACAGTAACTGGTTTGATTACTCGTTACTGAAAAAAGTATCGCCGTTAGTAACGCCATTTATTTATAGCGCCGTTATTCCCATCACTGACTATTAGTAACACAAGAAAATCCAGTTGAATTGAGAATATAGGATTAAGTGCATAGTGCAAATAAACTGGTATTTGAAGGATTAAAAACAAAAAAAGAATGGAAACGTTATACTTATGACAAGTACTGATGTCAAACACTTTATGCAGTAAAAATAGCATAAATATAATAAAAATCACAGACTTAATCTGTTGGTGGCCATTTTTGGCCACAAGGACACTGAAAGGGGAGTAAAAACGAGGAGGGCCAGAGGGTTAAATGCATGTTGCTAAAATGGAAAAACAATCAGACACCATCTCTTACTGTCTAGTCCTCTTTTTTGCTTACAGATGATACTACACGGGTGAAACTCTCATGCTTAGAAGATGACCCATGTTCTGACTTCATCAATGCCAGCTTTGTGCCAGTGAGTTAAAGAAGACTTCCATTGTTTCAGAGTTTATTGTCTGTCACCTGATAACATAATGCTGTATATTGCTTGAGTGAGGGGCCTAAAGGAATAGGGATTCCCCAGAACTTGAACTGAAAAAGTATGTTTAAGAATACGTCCAAGGCACACTAATGGTGGTTAATGTATTTGTCTGGCATTAACTCCTAAATTATATTTTACAAAGTATACTCCACGCAAATGGAGCACTAAATCTTCACTATGAAAATGTAATTGACTGTATATTACATGAAAGTCAAATTTGGGTTAATTTAATATATCTTTATTCGAATGATGTACACATTAGAATCAAGTAAATACCTTACGTGACATGTTCAGTGTAGTATACTTAAAAAGCCTTACCATGTGACATCTCCATCACATGAAAATGTCAGGGTCACATGGACTATGGTACTGTGGTACTTTATAATTGTACTGCTGGTAGGGGATTACTGAAGAGTATTCAAGGTCTGTAAGAAACCAAGAAAGAGATAGATATTTTCTGCTTTTCTGCCTCAGGGGAATAATTTCAGACGTGAGTACATAGCCACGCAGGGGCCGCTACCAGGAACCAAAGATGACTTCTGGAGGATGGTGTGGGAACAGAACGTGCACAACATTGTGATGGTGACGCAGTGTGTTGAAAAACGCAGGGTGAGTATAGAGTACAAAGTACAGAGTCTCACTGTTGCCATGGCAATGAAAAAAAACATCAAGAACGTAGAGTGGGGGAAGGTGCAAAGGGGATCTAAGTCATTAACACAACCAGTCAGGTAATTTGGGGTAAAATGTTTGGGCTCAGTAACACAGAAGAGAGTTCTACATATTTTCTGACTGTGTGTGTGTCTGTGTCTGCGCGTGCCAGGTAAAGTGTGACCAATACTGGCCTATGGAGAGAGAGACGCTCTACTACGGTGACCTCGTGGTGCACACGCTGTCTGAGTCTGTTCTGTCAGAATGGACCATCCGCGAGTTTAAGATAAGCTGTGTGAGTGGAGAGGGCAATTATATATCATTCATTTACACACATAATGTAAATACTACAAATTTTACTGTTCAAATATTCACACTACAGTTGGTGGTTCTTATACAGTTGCCTGTTTTATAAATAAGAAGTCAATATTTTATGATAAATGTATAAACTTGCATTAACTACATGATTTTCTACATGCAGTTATTTATCTCATGTTTTGATGACAACACTGGAAATAAGAGACATCCTACATATTCTTTTCATGGTGGCTAATTATCTGTAAATATTTATGTGACACTGGAACCACATTTTTACCAAAAATAGATTCTTACCAATTATTTTAACCTGTAAAGTTTTTTCATATTCACATTATACTGATTTTATAAATGAATGTGACATATAATTAAATTGAAAACACTGATGCCAAAAGTGTTACATAAATGCTACAAAAATAAAAACTAACACTGTTTTTGTTGAGTGACACTTACTATGGATTAAAGTACTGGGACACACCTGGTTCTCAAGATTTGTGCTAGATCCCTCACTTCCAATGAAGGGCAAACTTAATGCTTTGGCATATCAAGACATTTTGGACAACATCATGTTTTCAACTTTATGGACATAGTTGGAGAAGGCCCTTTCCATGTGTGTGCCCCGGTGCACAAAACAAGCTCCATAAAGACATGGTTAGATTAATTCAGTTTGGAGAAAGCTGACTGGCCTGCACAGAGCCTTGCCCTGAACCACATCCAGCACTTTTAAGATAAAATGTAACGGAGATTGAGAGACATGCCTTCTCACCCAACGCCAGTACCAGACCTCAGAAATGCTCTACACAATGAATGGGGACACATTCCCACAGAAACACTTCAAAGACTTCCAAGATGTATGGAAGCTGTTACAGCTGCAAACGGAGGACAAACTCCATGTTAAAGTCCATGTATTTGAATGCAAGTGTCTGTGGATGTAATGGCCATGTGTCCCAATAATTTATATATAGTTTATGGCCTGTCAGCATTCGTATAAGTTTAGTGTGTGTCTGTGTGTGTGTGTGTGTGTGTATTTGTGTATTTGTGTAATTTTAGGAAGGCCAGTTGAGCTACCCCAGGATAGTGCATCACTTCCATTTCACAGTGTGGCCAGATCATGGTGTGCCTGAAACAAGACAATCTCTTGTTCAGTTTGTGAGGACCGTTCGTGATTACATCAACAGAGCACCAAGCTCAGGTCCAACTGTGGTTCATTGCAGGTAAAGCCACAAAATCCATGCACATTAAGATAGTTAAACGCAGTTTTATTCATGTGTTACTACATTTTATATTTCTATTAATATTGAAATTATTGGTTGATAACACAGATAATTTGTTTTTGACTTGGACATGCACTGACGTACGTGTATAGTCACAACTTTCTTCATAACGGATTCCTATATGTGATAGCTATGGAGATGGTTGAAAAGCAACCGAAACAGTATTCATTTTTAGACTGTCCTGCTTGGACATGCTTTGTCCGAAACCCACCTAACTTCATGTGAGGCCTCAGGCCTACTCCTATGATACAACTATGGTCAGTTATGACCAGCATCTTTTCCTTTCTTATTGCTTATCCCTTTTTCCCCACATATACTTCTATTCATTTTTCACACCATTCAAATGAATGTAGCTCCAGGAAGTCTCCATACAGTGACCAAACATACTGAAATTTCTTATGAAACCTCAGGCCACATACCCCCACATATCCATCTCCAGATCCAAGCCCTGCTCTTTGTTTTCTTTGTTTTCATGCATCCCTTTTTGCTCAAAACTCCTCCATTATTTAAAAAAAAATCATATTTAAATGAATGAGTTCTGCTTATTAATACTTCACCATAAATACTCAAAGCTTCATATTGTTGAGCCCGGCCACTTTATTAGGAACATCAGATCACCCAGGGCATGCATAGCAGGCCAATATCAACATTTCTTCGTGAATTCTCTCTCTAATTAAGTTTTATATTCATTATTATTATAGGTGAAATTTGAGGACACTACTCCTCTGACAGTGAGAGACAGAGGATAGTCGAATTCCCTTTTAAATGTTTGTCACAGAGAGGGTCTGTGATGTCATGGGTAAGGAGGCCAACAAAGGACAAAAAGCAAAAAAATACACACAGAGAAAAAACATGGAGCAAAACACACAGCAGCCTTAGCAGCCTTTAAGACACTTAAGCTCAGGTTAGTTGTGAAAATGCATCTAGTTTAAACTGCTTTATTCAAGGGCACACGAGAAGCTTTGAGAATTAAATGTATATACTAATATCCTTGCAAGCTTAAATAGACAATACATGTATACAGGTAAATGATCTATTCTAGGAATGCTCAGAATGTTATTCAGCCTTGTAGTCCACATAAAATGTTCTTACAATTCTAATGTATATAGCACAAATGATTATTTTTCAGCCATGAATGGAACCTACATAAGGTTTAGGTAAAAACGAAAGTACCCACAAATTAAAAGACATTAGCACTATAGTAAAATACAAGGCAAAATGTTTTATGTATTAATGAACCTTTCTAGTCATGCGTGAACACACCATAGCACAATGTGAAATTGTTTCTCTTCATTTAACCCACACAAGTGAAGCAGTGGGCTGCCGCCAAGTAGGAGTGCCCGGAAAACAGTGTGCGGGGATGTACCTTGGTCAGCAGTTGGGATTTGAACCCACAAACTACTGATTGCAGTGTGAACATAAGCTCCAGCTCCATTTTTCTCCACAGTGCTTTAATGTTAATGGCGGTCTGAGCAGTGTCTCATGATGGATTGTAGGATAAATTATTTGTTTCAAGTTTCTAAGCTATTTAGCAGTATTAGAATTTGATTAAAAGTGAAAGGAACTGTGAAACCAATGAAATAAGGATTGGATTAGAACCTCAGAGGCAATAAGAATCACTAGTGAGGAACAGACGACTATGGAAAGTGGCAGATTTAATACTTGATTAGAAGGGGGAAATATGTCCTGAAGGCTGAAAAAATAACAGTATTTTTTGTATGTCCAGTCTGTTTAGAAGAATGCCACTCTATATTCCTTTCCCAATGTCCGAAATCTAAATTAATAATCGGCATTAACATTTGAAAAAAAAACATCTGGCAAGGTCTAGCAGTTCAGTACTAAACAAGTTTGCCATCTACCAAAATTTCCATCCATCTATGCTACCATTACTCCTCCATCCCATCCCATCTATTAATCCATCCATCCAGCCATTCATCCATATATATATTTTTTCTTCTGATTCTCCTGAAAATATAAAGTGGCCCCTTATAGTCACATGTGAATGTGCCACAGTGGGAACAATGTGAAAATATTTTCTGTATTTAACACAGCAAGCAAAGCAGAGGGCTGCCACCAAGGGGGGCTTCTGGGGAGAAGGTTTTTGAGGACAGTAACTTGCTCAAGAGTACCGCAGTGGTGCCACTGGCAGTCATTATTAAATGACTGCTGACAGTGGCTCTTGATTATAGCACTGTATATGTCAGTGACCATTTTATATGTTACTGTGCATTCATGGTCATTTTCAAAGGAACGTAGGTAAGGATTATAAAAGGTCACATATTTTGTCTTTCACAGTGCTGGAGTGGGGCGCACAGGCACATTCATTGTTCTTGACCGGGTTCTGCAGCAGCTGGACAGCCATGGCACCGTTGATATTTATGGCTGTGTGTTTGACCTTCGGCTACATCGATCACACATGGTGCAAACTGAGGTAGCAATCACTACAGCTATTGAATATTAGGCACTACTAGATATTGGATACAAGGATCACGTTTTCTACCCTATGTTCTTTAATAGGCAATGCATAAAACCGCCACTATGAGTGCTAACTGGTGACTGAGGGACGGGGAAGGAATACGCTCCCCAGAATACTTTGGTGTTTTTTGTGATCTGATAATATTTTGGAAAATTCTGCCACATGAATGAGTGAATGTTTTCAATAGTGTTGAAATAAATTACACATTTCTCGCTAAATATACCATAGCGTATTTTTTCTGTAGAGTAGTTTTAATTGGAAGGCGATGAGATGTGGAAGAAATACAATTCCCTGAATGCTATTGTGTTTGTCGTGATCTGATGACATTTTGGAAAAATCTGTGGTGCGAACGTGCAAAACCTGGTTTTGAATTCTGCTGCATGAATGGGTGAATGTCTTCAGTATTGTGAAAATAAACTACACATTTTCCACTAAAAGTGTAATTATAATGAGTGGATTCCTCATCGTTTTTGTTTGCGGAGCAGTTGAAACAACTTGGAAGGCGATAATATGGGGAATGAATACAGTTCCCAGAATACTATTGTGTTTTTTGTGATCCGACAATGTTTTGAATCATATGCGGTCCCACCATGCAAAACACCATGCAAAACAGAACCTGTTTTTCATTTCCCACTAAAAACTGAACTATAATGAGTGGATTCCTTATTGTTTTTGTCTTTAAAGCAGTTGAAACCATTTTGGAAGAAAATACAATTCCCAGAATTCTATGGTGTTTTTTGTTATCTGATAAGGATTTGGAAAAATCTGTGGTGCGAACGTGCAAAACAGAGCCTAGTTTTTAATTCCGCTGCATAAAAGACTCAATGTATTAAATAGTGTAAAATATACTACACATTTCTCACTAAAGTTGTAATTATAATGAGTGGATTCGTTATTGTTTTTGTTTTCAAAGCAGTTGAAACAGGTTGGAAGGCAGTGAGACGGGGACGGAATTAAATTCCCATGATGCTATTGTGTTTTTGTGTTCTAATAACGCTGTCAGTCACTGTGTCGGGACCTTGAAAAACAGGGCCTCATTTTTCTGTTGCACGAATGAGTTAATGTATGCAATATTGTGAAAATATGCTACACATTTTGTGTGTCCAGTAAAATCCACAACGCGTGGAGCAACATTTTAGTGTCCCTAAAGCAGTTGCTTTCCGAAAAAAGGAAAGGCCTTGTTGCTGGGTGGTGGTGTGCATGCACACTAGCCAGACTTACTGTACGTTAAAGAACTATTTGTTGTACTCTGAACTTGAGTGTTTCTTTCACTTAGACTGTCTTGGTAGACTTGTCATATGGCAGTATTTTTTGATTGAGTTCCCTTCATCTTGGAAAAGAACCACCAACAGGTCACTTTCCTGCCTGTGCACTACAATGCCAACCTGTTCATCAGGAACTTGGAGTCACGATGAACATCTGCATTCATGTTCTCATCCAGATAATTCTTAATTGTTGTCCTAAAACTCCAGTGAAAATGGTTGTAATCCACAGGAGTTCAACTAGTAAGAGGTGGGAATGCTTGTGGTGTATGTGGACTGTGGAAGCAAATTATTTATGACAGGCTAGGTGTTCCACACTTACAGATCATGTGCTGCATGCATGTATTTGTTTGAAAGAGAAAGAAAGAGAGAAAGGGAGAGCAAGAACGCCTATAAATCTTAAGTATTTGGAGTTACCCCATCAAGTTCTATAGTGATAGCAAAGGATGTCATAGGCTTTCCAGTGATGTGTCATGTGAGGGGTTTGCATGCTGGGACCAAGAACTGCAATGGCAAGACATACATGAGGTGCAGCAAATGCAAAATGTTCCTCTGCAGAACCAAAAAGAAAACGTGCCCCCAGGACTATCACACCTAAATATACAGAAGATGTTCTGTGACTTATAATTCACTGTAGATCTAAAATATATGTTTTGTTGTTCTTGTAAGCAAAAACATCAGAGGAGTGATAAAGAATTTTAGTGTATTGATCAGGGGTCCCCAAATCGGTACAGATAGGGTCACTGTGCGTGCAGGTTTTTGTTCCAACCAAAAAGAAGCCACACCTGAGTAACTGAAAATCAAGACCAACTGATGTGGAGTCAGCTGTGCCTCCTGCTTGTTTGGAAGGAAAACCTGCACCCACAGCGGCCCTATCTGGACCAGTTTGGGGCCCCCTGGTGTTGATCAACTAAACATGTTATTGAGTTTTATTTTCACATGGAAATCGTCCTGATGTCCTCTACAGTGGACATGGTGGGAAATTAATATAAAGAATTCATTTTAAGACTTTTAAATTGTAGGCTGTTTTTAGGCACAAATAGAAAATCATACAGCAGGATATGCTCTGAGAGAGACCTGCCATAACCAAAAAAACAAAGATGCTGATCTGCAAGCTGGCCTGCGGTGTCCACAGAGAGCGGCTTAATCTGTGCATAAGGTGAATACAGTGATTTAAGATGGACTTAAAACATCTATTGATAATATATTGATGCTATATTTATAATATAATTTATTCCATAAAGAATATATTCTTAATTTCATGTATATATTCTTTTTAATACTCATGTAAAGTGACTTTGAGAGTCATGAAAGGCACTTATAAATAACGTGCATTATTATTATTATTATTATTATTATTATTATTATTATTATTATTATTATTATTATTATTATTATTATTACAAATATATTCTCTTGAAAGCCCAGGACATCCTTTGCAGAACACTATAGAAATACTTAAGATTTGTAGTCCCTTTCTCTCTTTCTCTCTCTTTCTGTACAAACAAATACACTCAGGCCACACATGATGTTTAGGTGTGAAACTCCTAAACTGTCATAAGAAATTTGCTTCCACAGTCCACATACACCACAAGCATTCCCGCCTCTCACTAGTTGAACACTTCCTGTGGAATATAGCCAACTTCACTGGAGTTGTAGGACAACATTTAGGAATTATCTGGATGAGAACATGAATGCGGTTGTTCATCGTGACTCAAAGTTCTTTATTCCAAGTTATCTAAGTCTGCTGGACAAGAAGGTTTGCTAAGCGGGATTGGAATTTTGGCAAAATTCTCAGTAAAACTATGAGCTGTGGCAGACATGATTGCAAGATTGATATGGAATCAAGGAGACATGCTTAGATTATGATTTAGATGCAGAGCAAATGTAATGAGGAAGTGATCTGAGATTACCGTAGACAGGGGAAGAAAAGCTATATTTTCCACATTAATGCTGAGAGTTAAGATAAGGTCACATGTATGGCCACAGCAGTGTGTGGGCCCTGTTACATGCTGTGTGAAACCGACTGTATCTAACATTTAAGTAAATGCAGTTTTTAGAGCATCCTGCTCTTTTTCAAAGTGTATGTTGAAATCTCCTATTATTATAGTTTTGTCACATTGAACAGCTAAGTTTGCTATGAAACAGCTAAAGAGAGTTACTAGGGACAGAGAGGTTTTATTTGTCTCTAAATTAGTTAAATTACAGAGTTTGAAATTATGAAAACTTAAACCCAGTAATCTGTTTAATACTTAAGGCATTTCTATATATGGTTCCCGTGCCTCCACTTCTATCGTTTAGCCTAGGACTGTGTATGTAATTGTAGCTTGGTGGTTTAGCCTTATTTAGAGCAACAAACTCGTCAGGTCTAATCCTGGTCTCAGTAAGGCAAAGGGTATCGAGATCCTTATCAGTTATTATTTCCTTCACAAGAGCATTTTAGGAGCAATTTACCTAATGTTTAACAATCCAAATTTTAGCTTTAGATTTTGGGTGCTGAGCTTAGTGCAAGTATTAAATACATTTATTAAATTACTTAAGGATACTTTTTGGTTTGTCTTGATTTCCTGTTTAGTTCGGGGGACAGACACAGTCTTAATATTATAGAGCTTATGGAAAAATCTGGGTGACGTCTCAAAGCCACTAGCAGCCGGTATGTTGATTTGGTTAGGACAGGCTGTGTGTGTTTGTCTATCATTATGGTGGGTTACAATGTGATGAGTATGGTTCTGGTCATGTGACTCTAAGGTATGACTTACTGCCAGTAGGATGTTTAGAAATGTCCTGAAAATGTTGTCTGAAAGGACAGCAGCTCCAGCTCTGCTAGGGTGCAGGCCATCGGGGCGGAACAACATAGGACGCTCCCAGAAAACATTCCAATTATCAATAAAAGGTAATCTCTGTTGCTGACACCAAGATTGCAACCATTCATTGAAAGCAAATGGTCTACTGAACCTCTCGATTGGGAAGTGGTCGGGAAGTGGTCCAGACACGATGATTTTTGCTGTGGGAGATGTGCTGCGGACATTCTCGACCAAGCTCCTGAAGTCCTCCTTCAGGATCTCCGTCTTCTTCCATCCGGTGTTGTTGCTGCCAGCATGAAGAACTACAACTCCGATGTTCTTCCCCAGCACCGCAGGCACTTGTGAGGTGACATCAAGAACACTAGCATCAGGTAAACAGTGAGTGCGCACCTCACATTTAGCCATGTCTTTGATGATCAGCGTGTCGCGTGCCGTCTCATGGAGAGCAGAGAAGCTGTTGTGGGTCGTTCTTATGCAATGATGAAGGGAACTCAATCAAATAACACTGCCGTATGACACAACTACTGCCAAGACAGATTAAGTGAAAGACACCCCCAAGTTCAGAGTACAAAAGATATATTTTTAGTACAGTAAGCCTGGCTAGTGTGCATGCACACCACCACCAAGCAGCCAGACCTTTCCTTTTTTTGGAAAGCCACTGCCTTCAGGGGTAATTAACTCTTGCTCCACACGTTGTGGAGTTTACTGGACGTGCAAAATGTGTAGCATATTTTTACAATATTGCATACATTAACTCACTATGGCAAGGACAATGCCCCCTCACCTCCCTGCTTCCCCTCCTCCATGTCCATGAGGACGGGCTGTCTCTCCTCCAGCCCAGGTGACGCAGGCCTGGAACGCAGGGCGTTGCCCTCAGTCCGTAGTCCGAGTCCCTCACACCGGGACCCCACAGAATCCAAGGTTTTGCCACCACCACCTGTCAGGCCTTCGGCTGGCAGGATGCTCACTGTCTTAAGGGTCCAGGTGTTGTGGCTCCTGCCCTTTAGAGCACCCTGCACCGGCAGGCTTACCGTCACCCACTGGGGACTGAGGGAGCCGCTCCTCTTTTTCCTTGCGCTGCTCCTCGTCCTCTCTGGAGGACAGTGCGGGACACCCCTCGCGTCCCTCACCTACTGGACTGCCTGCCCCTCCGGTGGGCAGCATGGGTGGGCCAGACCCTCCGGGGAACCCCTCCAGCTTCGTGGCCACCCACACCAGCCCCCACCCTGCCACCCTATGGCCACTACTCCCCACCAAAATATACATGGGTATTTTTTCCCTCGTCGGGGACTGAATTGGGCCGGGAGTGGCCAGTGAATGGCTGGCAGGCGTGGGGCTGGCTGGGTCTTTATTGAGGTGGGGCCGTGAGAAACTAGAGGACCCCCGTCCTGCGCTCCACCATCCCGGGCTCGACCGTTCTGGGCTCCACCATCCTGAGTTCAACCGTCTCTCAGCTCTACCGTCCCGAACAACACCGTCCCGGTTTCACCGCCCGAAACCTCAACTTCGCGGATGGGAGACTCGCAGACAGGAACCTCGCGGATGGGAACCCCTTGGACCGGAACCCGACGGACGGGAACCACAGAAACGAGGGACACAGGATCAGGGGCCACTCTACAGGGACAGGATATAAGGGGCCAGGGCTCACAGGGACTGGGCTCACAGGGACTGAATTCACGGGGACTGGGCTCACGGGGACCGGGCCTACAGGGACTGGGCTCATGGGTACTGGGCTCATGGGTACTGCACTCACCGGGACCAGGCTTACGGGGACCGGACTCATGGGAACTAAATCTACCCTGCCTGAGCCTTCCCTGCCTGAACCTCCCCTAACTGAGCCTCCCAGGGGATGAGGCGGGGGGAAGGGGATGCAGAACAAACCGACTTAAATATACAAGCTAATGGGACAAAAACAAGGAACAGGTGATTCTAATACAAACACAACCTAAACAGAACACGTGCTCCCCAAATCATGTGACACATCCAAAGTGTCAACTTAAAAGTCCCTTAAATTCAACAGAAATACAAGTGGTGCACAAACCCACAAATGGTGGCTAAAAACAGCCACCGTCATAGCAGCAGATTTAAAAATCAGGCTCTGCTTTGCATGTTCAAAACCACAGATTTTTCCAAAACGTTGTCGGATCACGAAAAACACAATAGTATCCTGGGAACTGTATTCCTCGTCTCACCACCATCCAAACTGATTCCACTGCTTTGCAAACAAAATTGATAAGGGATTCTCTCATTACAATTAACTTTTAATAATAATAATAATAATACATTTTATTTAGAAAGCGCCTTTCAAAACACTCAAGGTCACTGTACAACAAAATAGT
>JBBKCR010160303.1:0-16618 GCA_037577295.1 Ladigesia roloffi | reverse complement strand
TCCCCCTGTCTTCCTCCCCTATGGTGCTCCTCCTGGTTCTAGGCCCTTCCGGGGTCACCCCTCCTCTGTGTGTGAGGTGCCCATCTGAGAGGTACCCGTCTCGGGTGGTTCCCGTACGCGGTGTCGGACGGTGGTACCCAGGACGGTTGATCACCTCGTACGATGGGGCTTCGCTCATGGGGGCGTTCGGGTATCGGATGACCAGGTTTGGGGCAGTAGCTAAAGGAGGTTGTGTGTTCCTGTTTCCCGTGTTTCCCCTGAGAATGATTAATGAGAGGCCGGATCTCCCGGTATGGTGTCTGTCTGTCTCCGTCCTTGATACTGCGTGTTGTGTGTTTCTGTTTATTGTTTTGTGTTACTTATGTGTTGTGTTCTTGTTTTTTGGTTTCCCCCCTAACTGTGGTTCCCTTATGCCCTGTCCCTGGTCCTGGTCTCCCGTGTGGGTTTGTCCGGATTCCGGATTATGAGTCTGTAATTATGTCTTCAGTGTCTGTTGAAATTATGCTTGGTGTTATTCCCTGTTGTTCCCAGGTCCGTGTTCCCCCGGTTCTGCGGGCTCCTTGTCCCGATCCAGGCAGTCTTCTCCTCCAGCCGCGTACTGAAGTGTACTTAGTGCAGAGGCTAGTTTATAGGTTTGGTTTTGTTTCGTTCTTTTGGGGAGCACGGTCCTGGTAGGTGTTGGGCCTTGTCTTTGTGTTCAATCTCTGTTTGTGTTTGTCTCTCGTTTAGCCCCGTGTTCCTCCATATGTTGAGGGTTTCTGGCCGGCGCACCAGCACCCTCTGTTTCCGGTTTGCCCCGGTTCGCCCTGGCCATCTGGGTAGCCTGTAGCCGGGGCTCCTGATTTATATTATGTTGTTCGTTTGAGGAGCACGGGTCCCCGGTCCTATGTCTTTAGAGTCTTTTGTTTAGTCTGCTGTTTAAGTTGTTTATGTACCCCTTATGAGCTCATGTGTATGTATTCTGTTCTATGTTTCTGTTTTATAAAACGTCTGTGTCTGCATTCTGTGGCATCTACTCCCCTTTCTTTAATTTAGGTGGACTGTTCCGTGACAACATCCCCTGTTTATAACATTTCAGATGAAAAAAAAAGTACTGACATTCATTTATTCTTTATAATTTGTTTCCTTAATTAATTCCTTTCTCTGATCACAGGGCCAATGATGTCTTTTGAGTGTTGGGATAATCAAACATCAGTAACACCAGCATAGTAATGAAATTCTTCCTTGTGTGGTGCTGGTATGAGTTTAGCAGAAATCATGGTGTGGCTGTCATTTTTTATCTCAATTTCAATGTCAAAAGTTTGCAAAGCAGGTTATATTCTCATATTTTCAGCTGCACTTAAAGGTTTTCTGGATCATCATTTAAACTTTCATGGCTAATCATTTTAAGATCATATAATTTTAAATGCAGGTGAATGTTTTTATAAATGTCTCAACAGGCGGACGTTCTAGTTTAATGAACAATGTCAAGAACACAGTCCACCAATCAGCAGCAAAATAGCTGTAGAGTTAGTAGAACATCATGATGGACAGTTGCGTCAATAGAACTGACTTAATATACCTCGCAGACTAATTCAATGCCTGAGCACTGAGGACGACAGACAGAGCAGAAAGAGGCCTCTTGTTGTAAAAGGGCAAAGTAATTACCAAAGCGAGTGTTCTAAAACAGTCAAGTGTGCTAGAATGGAAGGAAGCCAAAAGCAATTTTCTCAGAATTTAATGACTCCCAGACCTGCTTGTCTGGATGCAGTACACCCAAACACATTTTTTAAGGATGAAGACGCTCAGGATAAAATTATAAACATGTGTTCTATTTAATTGTGTTTGCAGTGTATTATTTTAAGTTACTGAATTGCTATAAAATCTTAAATTGGCTCCAGCAGAAAGGTAATGCAGTTGTTCAAAAACCTACCCTCTAAGTTTTATGTGTGTGTGTGTGTGTGTGTGTGTGTGTGTGTGTGTGTGTGTGTGTGTGTGTGTGTGTGTGTGTGTGTGTGTATGTTGGCTTTGATGGGGAGAAATTCAAGGATAATGGCACTCAAAATGGGTGCTGTGTAAATGAGTACTATATAACCCATTTTAGTGGCACATAAAACAATTACTTTGGAACATTCTATTTTGTAGGGCCATAACTTGGCTCCTTGGTGACACAGCTGTCTAAACATATGCAGTATCACCAGGAAGTCATGAGTTTAATCCCCAGCAATGCCACAGCCATGCATGACTGGGAGTCCAAAAGACCTCACTCTCTATCACTATGCAACACAATGAACTTAAAATGTGCTTAACTCTACATTAATTTACAACTCAAAATATGCCAAACCCCTTAATTTGAATTTAGTGGCCCTTAATTTGTAAACTGATCCCTTAATTTTACCTTAAAATTGTATTTAAACTATGAGTGTGAAACCCTTTAATCCTAAACATATGGCATTTTTTTCAGGAAGTTCAATTATTTAAGGGGCAGATTTTTTAATGTAAATGGAAAATTCAGTAGTTTTACCACTTAATCAGCGTTAATCTGTGCAAATTTCCCCTTAATTTTCCTTAATTTCCAGGAAATTAAGTTAAAAATTAAGGTCATTTTAAGGGGTAAAATTAATAGGTTTGGTTTCGCAGTGCTATTGGTGGGTAGTGTGTCATTTTCTCATGATCGATTTCATAGCTTGATGCCAGACAACATGGACAGCTGCTAGTAACAGAAGTTGCAGCTAGTGTTATCCTTCCAGCGTGTTGATGTGTCCAACAGTGTTTTATTAATGACCAGGGACAATTAGTCTCCAAGGACACATGTGTTATCCTGCATCCTCTCAGCTTGTTGGTGTTGTATAACAGAAGGAAACATAATTAGTGGGTGGAAGCTGGTCTAATTGGGGAGAAATTTGTGCAAATTTTAAATAAAAACAAGAACCAGGTAACCATGAAAATAACGTTCTGAGCATTCACATTTTTAGCATGTTATGCTTCTAACATATAACAGCTGCTTTATTTATTATTTTTCTCCTTTTGCTTTATTTATTATTTTTGTCAAATTTCACAGTTCTCAGGTCAAAAATGACTTTGCTAATTACATGTATTTCGAAAAACTTAAACCAAAAGTTCCAAGCCACCTCTTTTCTTACTAAAGGCAAGGGCTGTAATAGGTTTGGAAGCTGTGTTATAGGGCTGTACACGACAAAACCAAACCCCTTAATTCGACCCCTTAAAAGGACATTAAGTTTTACCTTAATTTCCTGGAAGTGCTTAAGTGGACAGATTGAGGCTGATTAAAAGATAAAACTACTGAATTTCCCGCTTATGTTTTAAAATGTACCCCTTAAATAACCGAATATACTGAATGAATGCCTTATGTTTAAGATTGAGGGGTTTTACACTAATGCCATAAATCCACTTTTAAGGAAAATTAAGGGATCCGCTTACAAATTAAGAGCCACTTAATTCAAATTAAGGCATATTTTCAGAGGTAAATTAAGGTAGGGTTAGAATATTTTAATTATATTGAGTTTCATAGTGGTATAAAGAGAGTTATGCAAGATCTGGTTGCCCAGATGTCCTGACATTGTATTAAAACAAACCTATGTGTGTTTCATCACCTAGCAACTGCCTATCTGATATCGCTGTCTTTCGCGGTGATACCATTATAACTAGACACGTCTGCCAGCTGACAGGGGCTGTATGACCCGAGACAGGCAGCTTTACTGCTCCTGACACATCGACCGCCTGGGATTGAGCACGAGGGCGGGCAAGAGAGGCTGTGTTATAGTTTGTGGGTTTCAATCAAACTCAATCACCTTCCATCACATGTTGTCAACGATGCACAATGCAGGTAAACAAGCCGCACCGCCACCCCTCCGCCACTCCCTTCCATCTCCTTTTTCATTTGTGAGAGAAATACAGAGGTGGCCTTGCTCCCAGTCACTCCTCACTTATCAAATGAGGTCCACCAAGGCAGGAGGGGCCACCAGCCAGGGCCACTGGTGATTTTCTCTGCTTTATACCAAAACAATCAGACAAACTAGGAGAAAGGACACATTACAACACATTTCTCTTATAACGTCACTATTTATGTCGCTATATCTTTTTAAGGCTGCACTCTAAAAATATGCAACAATTTAACCTAAAAATATAGGTAAACTATCTGAATTTTGAAAAATATAAATATTAAAATTATAAAACATAAAATATATATATAAATTAGAAATACAAAACAAAACATTAACATGTACAACACAATATACTGGACTGTTAGTATTGCTGAGTTTCTATCTTGCTATTAGATGTTCATATAACTCAAAAAATATTTACATTTACTTTTTTATATTAAAATTTTAGACTTTTAAAATTTTATAGTTCACCCTAAAATGAACATTTCATGTTTATTTGCTTACCCCCAGGGCATCCAAGATGTAGGTGACTTTGTTTCCTCAGCAGAACACAAACAAAGATTTTTAACTTTAACCGTGGCAGTCTGGTTGTCATTTAATGGAAGTGGATGGGCACCAAACCTTTCAAAGTAAAAAAAAACATGCACAGACAAATCCAAATTACACCCTGTGGCTCGTGACCATACGTTGATGTACATACAACTGTTTTGATTCAGTATTCACAGGCAAAACCTTTGTGTGCTGAAGCTCAAACCATGGGTGCTAGTGATGCGCGGGTCGTCTTGTAACCCGCGGGTCGGGTTGGGGCGGGTAAAAGTTATTTATTGGAAGTGGATGGGCGCCAAACCTTTCAAACATGCACAGACAAATCCAAATTACACCCTGTGGCTCGTGACTTCAGACACGAAACGGTCGGATTTTTTGAGAAACTGAACAGTATTTATATAATTTTTTACCTCTGATAGACAACCATGTCCAAACAGTCTCGGGCTCCCTGTGTATACACTTTGGCGTAGGTTACGCAAATGCCGGAAGTGATCTGTTGCGTGAATACGAAGCTCGTTGTTTACACAGAGCACAGAGATTCTGCCGTTTGCGTAACCTACGCCAAAACGCGTACGTGTTATCTGAGGTAAAAAATGATATAAATACTGTTCAGTTTCTCACAAAAAATGATCGTTTCGTGTGTCTTAAGACATAAAGGGATCGTCACAAGCCACAGGGTGTAATTTGGATTTGTCTGTGCAGGTTTTTTTTACTTTGAAAGGTTTGGTGCCCATCCACTTCCATTAAATGACTACCAGACTGCCACGGTTAAAGTTAAAAATCTTCGTTTGTGTTCTGCTGAGGAAACAAAGTCACCTACATCTTGGATGCCCTGGGGGTAAGCAAATGAACATCACATTTTCATTTTAAGGTGAAATATCCCTTTAAATGTAATTGCTTGTGTTGTACTGTGCTTGGATTGGTGCAGAATACATCATTACATTAATCCAGACTAGCCATTTTAGTAACCTTAGTCAATTTTATAATTATTATCATGAACCTTTTTACAAGCTTTTTGGACCTGTTAAGAGGGCCCTGCTTGCAGACTTATTTTATGAACTATCTTTTCTCACCATCAGTACCAGCAACTCCTGGCTAGGGCTGGCTGTCCTAAATCAAAGTGCAATAAAGACATGATCAGTAGCTGTGAGACAAGGACATGTATCGGTCGCCTGAGTGGAGTGGAATCACAATGTCGCGCTGAGTTATTACAGCCCCAAGAAAAGTGGCAAACTGCCTGCTGCTAGTAAATAAATAATAAAAGACAAATGTATAACCTAAATGGAGAGGTCACCCTTTAATCAGGCGTCCCGTTTTTCGCCTCTCACCACAAGCCCGAGGTTTTCTGCTTCCAAGCATTGACTCTTTTTATCTTTTCCTACCATACGCCTTGCATTTTTTATGAAGTGTGGCTAGGCGACAACAAATACAGTGTGTCTAAAGGTCGGCGTGTGCATGAGTGTGTGGTGAAAAAAGCACGGTAGTTTAAATATACTTTATTCTGCTGTGAAGTTTCTGGATGTAGTATTTTAACCAAGATTTTGCTCAAGGTAAGAAAACTGATAGCAAAGATGAAATACATTTCCTGTTGTGGTTTGAGGCTAGTAGGGAATAAATGTAAGTAATGGAAAATGAGTGACTTTATTAGAAACACCTACACTGTATGGACCAAAGTATGGATACACTGTATGGTACCTGGCCATTACACTAATAAGGATTTTAATGATTTGATTCCCCATTTGCTGCTATAACAGGATAGCTTTCCACAAGAGTTTGGTGTTTCTGTGGGAGCATGTATAAGGTCAGACACTGGTGTTTGACGAGAAGGTCTGGCTCACTAATATAACTGCTGGTTAAGAATTTATAGCATGATATAGGTCCCACTAGCACAGCATTCAGAGGCTGTTTACAGAGTCAAACAAGTCAGATAAAAGGAGAAAAAAATTGACCATGGTATTTTTTCTTAAACTCTGGGATAGACTCCAGTAGGGATGTCCAGATCTGGTTTCAGACTCGATCAGAATCAGAGGTTACCTCTCGATCAGGACTCGGGTATACATGTGTATGTATATATATGTTTACCCAGGCAACCCAGCAGAAGAGGAGTCAGCTCACACTGCAGGAGAGTTTGAAGAGGAGAGAAAAAAATGCCTCAAAATGGCACAAAGGCGCAAGACATCACAGCTAAGATAGCACACAAAATAATCACAATAAGTGAGCTGCCATTCGCCTTAGTATAGTATATAGAAGTATCGGATCGGTACTCGGTATCGGTAGATACTCAAAATCAAAGACATTATAAAAAAATGCTTGGCGTGTGACATGTAGGGAGTGGAGGTAGCTCAGTGGTTAGGATCCTTTCCTCTGGACCATGAGGTCCTGGGTTTTGAATCCTACCTCCAGCATCACCACTGGGTCCCTGAGCAAGACCCTCAACCCCAAGTTGCTCCAGGGAGACTGTCCCCTGTGGTTAGGAATGGAAGTCGCTTTGGATAAAGGCAATGCTGTAAATGTATGTGTACATACAACTGTATCTTGCTCAAGGATACCTCAGTGGTGCCACTGGCATTCCTGGGATTTGAATCCACAGCTTTCTGACTGCAGTCAAAACTCACTAACTACCAGGCAACTGCTGAAACAGCTCCTTCATAGCTTTACCATCTCAGAATGTAGCCCATCTGTTTCTGTTAGCATTTCCTCAGTCTGTTTCTGACCACAGAGATGCTCTTGGCTGGATATTTTGGGGTGGTGGATTAATTCCAGTCCAGCATTCACACTGATGTGTGTGAAAAACTCTGCTGGGCCTCTTACAGGGATGGGAGTCCAAACTGGATCCAGTTAAGACTGTCTGATCCATCAGACGCATCTTCCAAACTCATCAATTCCATTCATTCATGCTGGCTTGATTTTTCTGACAATGACATCAGGTTCTGCATCTGATTTCCAACTGCATCTGCAATTTTCAACAAAAAGGAATGATGGCTGAGAAGAGCAGTCCAGAACTTGAAGAAAAATGACAGAAAGGCTATTTGAAAAGTCTGTAAAATGATCATTTCAAGGTCGAGTGGAATCACCAGCAATATGTTGGAACGTCCTTTGACACAACATCTAAGAAACGGCATGTATTTATGCACTGCCTCCAATCTGAGCAGGATCATTAGCAAGGGTTATTATCAATCATTAGCAAGGGTTAATATATATTATAATACCATACAACAACTACAGGCTCAGCAGATTGTTTCTTTGACCAAGAGAACCTAAATGAAATTGAGTGCTGTACAAATATTCTCTCATTTCGTCTATTTTAGATGATGAAAAATTGACTGTTGCCACAGATAGCCCTGAGGTTACGGCAGCTGCTCGACTCATCCATCAGCTCGGAACTGTTTGTCAGTTTTATATTTGAAGACTTCATTTGCAAAACCCAATAAAAGCCATTTAAAAAAAGAGAACTCTTGTGAGTTATATTTTGCGCTTAAGACTTTCTGAACCCTAAATACATTTTGTCACAGAAGCTGTGATAGTACACTGTCGTTGCAAATTCACATTTTATCTAAAAATGACAAACACAGGTGCTGTTCATGAACATGACCCTATAAATGTGTTTGTGTTTTGACTAAGCATTGTGTATTTAGGTGAAGGTGACATAATGTGGAGATATTAAATATGGATTTAACAATGGGAAAAAAAACAATAAAGGTGTTGTGTATTGTGTTACACCATTTGGACAAAAGTATTGGGACGCCTCTGTTTCGTATTAGTCCCTTTACTTCCAGTGAATATCAATCTTAATGCTTCAGCATAACAAGACAATTTGCATAACACCACGCTTCCAACAGTGCGGACCCAGTTTGTGAAAGAACATTTTTGTTCCAGCAGGACTGTGTCCCAGTGCACAAAGCAGCTCCATAAAGACGTGGCTGGAGGAGTTCGGTGTGGAAGAACTTGACTGGTCCACACAGAGTCCTGACCTCAACACCATCCAACACCTTTGGGATGAACTGGAATGGAGATTGTTAACCAGACCTTCTCATCCAACACCAGTGCCTGCCAGATCTGCAAATAAACTCTATGTTATTAGTTTTATAGGTTACATTCTTCTAACAAATTGAAAATTGTAATGTATTTAAACATCTGCAAACACTAGCAAGCAGAACTTCTACACTGTGTTCAGCTGATGCTGAAAACCTGCGAAGGCCCTTTGAACAGAAATTGACATGGTAATCAATAAATGATTGAACTCATAAGCACCGTAGACAGTGAAGAATTGATATTGATAAAATATTAATACATTTTTCCCTGGCCTCATCCATTTCTAACAGAATCAAATAACAACTTGTGTAACTGCTGGTTAGGAGAGTTCCATCACTGTAACAGCATCATTTATATTGGGAAACTACAATAACATTAATCTTTGGGAACTGACCACTGTTGAATATGGCCGAGAGCAACAGATTGCATATGAAAATGCACTTCAGCACCACGGAGAGCAGCAAGAGATGCTGGATTCAAGAAATGCCACATTTCTAGAAACATTTATAAACGTATTTGTGACACCTGACCATTCCACCAACAGGGACTTTAATGACATACAAATCCATCGATTTAATATGGATTTGTTCCCCTTTGCAGTTAAAATACACTTCCACTTTTCTTGGAATACTTTGCACAAGATTTTGCAGGTTCTGTGGGAATTTGTTTATTCTGTATTTATTCTGTAGAGAATTTATGAAGTCAGACACTGATGTTGATGGTCTGGCACACAATCTCCATTCCAGTTCATCCCAAAGGTGCTGGATGGGGTTCAGTTCAGGTAGGGTTCTCATAGGCTCTTTAAATATTTGAAACAAATAAGTTCAAGGTCCTGGAAAGTTTTGAATACAGGCATTAAAAGACACTGTCCTTAAAAAAGTTTTTGAATATTTTTTTGGAACGTGTTTTATTTTGCCACCACATTTTTTTAAATGATGCCTATATGCCGACTTTTGATTTGCAAAAGTTCATTTGTTCTTCTTCTGTAGGTATTTGCAACTACATTCTTGTTTCCTTTATGTAGTCGACGTAACGTAATGTGGTCAATAGCCACCTGCAGAGCAAGCACACTATTGTTCTTTTTAAGTTTTATTATTGTTCTTTGGTTCACCTGTTTTGGCCTACTAACCTTCCCACAGCTTTTGAGATAGACACACCGTTCCAACTCTGAAATGTCGGGCCCGATCTGGAATAGCCTGCTCAATCACAGCTTTTTGCTACATTTTGTAGTTCGTACTTAGTTCCCATTTTTCCGGTGAAAATGATTTGTAAACATATTGGTACCCTGAATTTTCAGACAGTCCTGCTCGGACAGGCTTCTTCAAGTTATACTTCGAGCCAATTTCCCCGACACAAACACAATTGGTGATGACCTGCACTCGTCATTTCCTTTTTGCTCATCCCTTATTTCCCCATTCACACCATTCATTTTTAACCCCATTGAAATGAATGCAGTTTCAGAAGAAGAAATTTTAAGGCCTAATACAGAGATCAAACCTTATGACATTTCATTTGAGACCTCAGTTCACAGCCCAAAAGACACATCTGTTTAAACTGAAATATATGGCCAAAAGTAATGGGACACACCTGTTTATGCAATCTATATGGCCAAACGTATCGAAACACACCAGTTTAAACTAAACCATATGGGCCAAAAGTATTGGGATACACCTGTTTAAACTAAACTATTTGGACAAAAGTATTGGGACATGCCCGTTTAAACTTAACCTCGTTAGTCAATCTCCAGCCTCATCAAGAAGGGACAACTGCTGCATTTGAGCAAGCATTTTATCTGCAAAAATGTGATCTAGTTTCAACTAAAATTCCACAAAACAGTTATATACATCCTTAATGTATGTAATGTGGACATATCTATGTATTGTGGATATGAATGTAGGCTATGACTATGATTGTCATGATTGTAGTCTATACATTCAGTAATGTAGTCTATACATTTCCCAACAACTTCGGAATCCAAATGTTGTTATTGGTAACATATTCAGTGGTAGCAGTATGTAAATGCCGCCATGTGTGGTCCTTGAATTTTAGGATATTGGTTCTGGAAAGTCCTTGAATTGTCTTTAAATATGATGTTAACCAAGATGTGGGAACCCAGGGCTCTGTGTGGACAAGTCAAGTTCTTCCACACTGAACTCCTCCAGCCATGTCTTTATGGAGCTGCTTTGTGCACTGGGGCACAGTCCTGCTGGAATAGAAAAGGTTCTTCCCCAAATTGTGCCCACAAAGTTGGAAACATAGCGTTGTCCAAAATGTCTTGGTCTACTGTAGCATTAGGATTGTCCTTCATTGGAAATAATCTGCTTAGCCCAAGTGTATATCTGCCCTCCGAATAAATACGTATATATGGATGGATGGATGGATGAATTGATGGATAGTGATAGCAACTAGAATATCTCAGATAACGCTGCAGAGATTTAGCACAGAAAATGAAATTAGAAACAATCAGTGCCGTCAAGCCTGAGCCCCCAGCTTGTGATATACATTTGTTCATCAGTTTTTCCCCACCTGACTGCTGGTGGAGAAAAGATGAGTGTGGAATCTTCCCTCTCTCTTTCAGTTTTTCACCCCTCATGCATTACTTATAACAGCACACATTAAAACCTAATTTAGCCATATTTCAGTAGGACTATGATGTGTTGAAGCCAAGTGCAATCCATCTAAATCACCTACAGTTACAGCAAAAATCTGGCTGCTGGTATAGCACAGACATTAACATTTTAAAACCTCAGCAGACTCACTGAAGCTTTCTGAAAGTATTCTGAAAAATTTAAAGACTTCTACTTTTATCTTGTGAAAAATTTGCTGGGACTGAAATTTGTGGTACAAAATGAATCAACTGCCAAGTAATGAAGGCTACACCAGCAGTTTTTAATTTTCTTTTTTAGAACTGCTAAAAAATATCCTGCCACTGAAAGTTTATAGTCAGTACTAGTTAAAACTCTAGTATCTTTTGTAAAACATTAATAGTAATACTAATACTTACTATGTAATACTTACATGCATAACAGTAATACTTACATGCTTAAAGTAATTAGCAATATGCGGCAAGCAAAAAGCTGAAATTTCAACAATGGTAATATAATTTTATTTATTTTGATTTGTGTGTTTATTTTGCTTTACACTGATTGAGCTTTCAATTAACTCCAATTCAACTTCTATTAGTCTATTAATGGTAGCTGAAAATCTAGAACCAGGAATATAATTTTCAGACAGCAGTAGATCAGTTTAAACAGGTAAAGCAGATTTATTTGGGAATCGTAAAGGCTCTACACATCTTAGAAGTATACAAATAATCACTGCCTGGACATTAATTTAATGTGAATTCTGGACTATAGGTCACACCTGATTTAAAGCCGCATGCTCTAATTTTAGAAAGAAAATCTATTTTGTACTTGTACAAGCCGCACCGGATTTTAAGCCGCATGTGTCTCAAGTTGTAATATGAGATCTGGAGGCGGGTCTGATTGCGAGTTGGGTTTAGATTCTCTTTCTGAACTCTGAACCCTGGGCCGAGCCGTGATCAAGCATTAAAGCGGCACACGTATTTAAAAAATGGTTTAAATCGGGCTCAGGACGAAAATTTGCGTTAATGTTGGGCCGGGCTCGGACACGAGGTGCTTGGGCTCGGGTTCCATTTTTGTGTCCCGATATAAGCTCTGGTTACGAGGCAAAATGTTTTGGGCAGCATGGAAAGAAAGCTGGTGATTGTATGCATGCTTAGGTCATGACAATTATTTGTAAATTATGACTCTGTAGGCCCTCAGATTTAATCTGTGATGTCATAATAAGTGAGTCATGTATGGACATGCATATTGGCCAAGGTGTGCAAAGGAGCGAACTGAGAATTATTTCCACCAAGTAGACTTCACTCAAACTACTGGATCTGCTATTTATGAGCATGTGAGAGAAAAGAGTGCAAAGTGGTGTTTGTACAGATTTGTGTGATTTAAAACAATAAGTTTAATTTTTCATGCTGCAACCAGGGACCACCTTTACATTTATTTAAAATAGCATTTATGTTATTCATAATCAGAAAAAAACAAGAAACTTAATTTTAAACAAAAAATGAGTAAGAGTTTATTTTTGGTGCCTTAAGTTCTGGGTGTTAACTTAGTAAATAAGAGGTACAAACTCCAAAGTACTTGGTATTTTTACTGGCTCTTTATTTCAATTCGTCTTTTTTTAATACAGCACTCTTTACAACCAAGTAGTCCAAGTCCAGGTCTGAGCCCCTAGTGAGCAAACCGAGAGCAACAGAGGCAGGAAAATAGTCCCAAAGTTGGAGGAAGAAATCAAGACTAGTTGACCCAGAGAGAGAGAAAGGAGAGTCTTTTTGGAGATACCTGATAAAAGAAGGCCTTCATGAATAAACATATACAAATTATATATTGTATCACAGACTGGGAGGCCTAAACACACAACCAGAAACCAGAGCTGGTGCACAGCAGAGCTTTTATTCTAACAAAAGCATTTCAAGGTCAAAAGACGAACGAAACCACTTTGGCCTGAAACCTAACTCAGGCTCTCCTCTCTACCGCTCTCTCTGGCCACTCTGTCCTCCCTTCCAGTCTCTCTTTTCTCCTCTCTCCCTCCCCTCTCCTGGAGAGTCCAGTTTCTCTAAGAGTCCTGGTTCCTCCCATAACACCACTCACCTCACTGTTGTGAAGGGAAGAGCACTGTGCTCAGTCCTGGGTCTGTGCCCACCCCTTGACTTTTTTGTGTTGAGCAAAACATATTTTACTACCTTCAAAATCTGGCTTATAGTATTTCAGTCTACTGTGTATATGTTTTTATGCAATAAAATAAAAAAACTAATATGACAAGCAAATGTAAATGTATAATTTTTTTATGATATCACAACATCAATGGACTCAAAATGTTTTGTCTCTTAGTTTTCATATTTGGATTTTGGAGTGAATGGCTCATTTTGGAATGTACGCAACGGTTTTGAAGCAGAAACTCCTGGACAATCATCAGTGATCCATCTAATCCTCTCCTGATGATCTTCTTGCACTGCTCCTACATAAGATTAAAGCAGTCCTTTGGTTTTCACACTGTCCACCCTTTTTCAAAATTGTAAATTCACATTGAAGAAAAACATCTGCCAAATGAATGTAATAAAACGTTTGTAATGAATGTCATGCAATGTAATATTTTTTTTAAAAAGTCAAGAAAAATCAGTTTTGCATGACATGGGCCTTTCAAGCTGTTTGGAACAAACTCACAAAATCTTTAAGAGCAGTCTGGTTTCATCTCTTTTATGATGGATGCCCTCTGGAACAAATTGTCGAAAACCTAAGCCAACATGTTTGCAATGTATTGCTCCATGTATTGCCATGACTTGTCAGCATCAACAAAGATTTATCAGCATCTGACTTTCCAGTCATGTTCACCTGAATCATTTCCAAGTCCCACCTAAATCAGGGTTTCTGGAGATGTCTGCATCATCAAGCAGGGCAAGGACAGTGATCTGAGCAACAGGGTCATGTTCCTAATGCATTTTAAAAGCCCTCTGCTGGGAAGTGCAGTGCTACTCAACCTGGGGCCAGTATGAGTACCTAGTGAAGTCATTCCACTTGGCTGCTGAAGCTATTTTTAGATATTGCTTAATACTAAGCTGGACAGTGAACTACCCTTTACCATACCAACATAAGATATAAAATGATTAAAGCCTGATTAGCAAGCAGGAAACTACATACATAATGTGTTAGCCTGATAGTATAGTAAACAAAAAAAAAAATGAGCATGTTGTTTTTGCACTTAAACACGAATAATCACATTGTTATATGCAAAATTAAATAATGAATTCAAGATCAGTGTGTTTATTTTTGACATACTGCTGTATGAACAAAAGTGCAGTAACATTTGGTTTGCAAACACTTAAAAGAAATAAGGAATTTTTTAAAAGCAATGTTAAACACAGTCACACAGTTACAGTTCAAATGTTCAAATCTCAACGTAAACTTTAACATAAACAATTCAAATATAAAACTAAAGCTATTTGCCACTGCAGGTCATTCATGTTTTATCTAGTTTGTTATAGAAATACTGTACTTTAACACCAAGCAGGTCACCGTGCTGTTTGTGTGCCGAGAATTAAGTATCTTCATACATGTGATATGTGGTGGTCTCTCTGCTGCTGTGTCTCTAGTCTTGTTATGGTTTTGTGTTTAGATTCCCCTCACGCCATTCTCGGTACTGCCCTTTTTATGAAGGGACAATAATAATTGGTTAAGGCAAGGGTCAGCCAATCGGAGGCAGAAATTGCTTTGCGATGCTCCAAGGTGGCTCTCAAGTCATGTGCCAGCGGCGATTCTTTAGCCTCACATGCCAGCACAGAATTTCCAATCACCTGTACCAGCCTTGAGGCTCCAGCATTCAGTGCCAGTCCGAAGGTTCCAGTGTCCCGTGCCAGTAATCAAGCTCCAGCCACTAATAAGTTTGCCAAGGTTCCAGCTCCAAATTAAGGCCCTACCAGGAGATGCTAGTTTTATAAAGGCTTTAGAAAGGGAAACTAGCCAAGATCCCAAGCCTAGAGTCTGTGTTTTCGAGCCATGAAGCGATGCACCCGAGGGTCGAGGCTGCTCTAAGTGGGCTCTCACATTCTGTGCCAACACTGGGGCTTCTGTGTCCCCTGCCAGCACAGAGGCTCCAGGCACCGATACCACCACTGAGGCTCTGGCTCCAAGTTAAAGCTATAGAGGGAGATACTAGTACTATAAAGGCTTTAGAGTGGGGAAACTAAAATTTGTGAGGCTGTAGAGGGGGATAATAATGTTTCTAAATACCTATAGCGGGCTAATATGTGACTGAGGAAAGCGACTAAGCAGTTCCAGTTAGCGGTAGCCCCAGGTGAGTGTACAGTTGCTGCACCAGGCCCTGTTAGCAATGCCGTGGCTGCAACAGGTCCTGTTAGCAGTGTTATAGCAATGCAGAGGCTACCCGTGTTAACGGAGCAGCATAGGCCAGTGTTAAATGTACAGCAGAGGCTACCTGAGTTTGCGGATCAGCAGAGGCTGCCTGTGTTAGTGGTAGAGCAAGGGCTACATTATGTTAGCATAGCAGCATAGGCTACTTGCATGGTTAGTGTTGAATGGTAGCGTAGTGAGGCCGCTAAAGCTAAAAGTAGGGCCTAAAATGCCCGTAGATGTACTCGGACTTAGGAACCAGGGATTATTCCCCCAAAAGGGGATTGATCTTGGAGGGAGTTTGGTCCCAGAGGACACAGAGGGGCTTCATGGAGAGAGCTTGGTCCAGAAGGAGTTTAGAGTCTGACCCTTGTGTCTTAACTAATTTAAATTGTTTATAAATAAAAGTCTAAACCATGTAAGTCTGCGCCTGCTCATTGTGCCTGTGATTGTACATAGCTTTACATTTTCACAGTGTAGTTATCATATATAATGATAGTATATTTTAGTAAACATACTACATTATTACAAGTATAGGTATATATTAAAATTTTTCCACCAAACTATTCCTTTTAGACATATTTAGAGATCTTCAGGCAGGAGACCAGCCCTGACCGAGCAGATGTGTTTTAAGCACAGCTTGTAAAAAAAAGGCATTTCAATTTCACTCTGGCAAATGAGCACATTGATAAACATCCACAGTTTGATACAAATGAGCAAAAGAGAACATTACTCTGTCTCTCTTCCTCTCTCACTGTCTCTACCCACACACTCGCATACACAGAGCCCAGCTGGCAAATGAGTGAGTCCTGAAGTTCAGACAGCATGGAGTGACCAAAGCATGGTGCACATCATTTCCCCAATTGAATTTGGTGCCTAAAATACCTCAGTCAGGCGCTGACGCACACAAGAGCAATTCTACCCTTCGCCCCTGTCCTCTTCCGTCTCTTTCTCTCGGCCAGGTTACTCCCTGGTGCAAGGCACAAGAGGACCCATCCTTAATTATAGTTCTGTCAAGGCCGGCAGAAGAATTAGCTCCGTGGTGGCACTAAAGTGGTGTGGTGGGTTCATCTGAGCTCGAGCTGACCCTCACCCCGGGTTTAACGATGGACCTCATTCTGCAGTACACTTACAGGCAGTATTTCTCTCCGAGAGAGAGAGAGAGAGAGAGAGAGAGAGAGAGAAATTTCCTATTGATACAAATCAGTGAAGTTTTTACTTGTCTTT
>JBBKCR010160276.1:0-16622 GCA_037577295.1 Ladigesia roloffi | reverse complement strand
ACCTCTGCCATCATTTTAAGTGGGAGAACTTGCACAATCGGTGGCTGACTAAATACTTTTTTGCCCCACTGTATGTGAATTTTAACAAATAGCTTTTTTTGAGGTTGGTTAATTCTTGAAGAGTAAATAAACACTCGTGGTATCATTATTGGTGCTGGAAAAGAAAATGCTTAATCTGCTCTAGAACATGAAACATCTATTATGAGAAGAAGCACTGGGCATCAGATGTTTATTAGATCATCATTAGTGGGCAGTTTTGCTGTTTGTTGTGAATATGCCTGTTGGTTTTAATATGTTATGTTATTTAGTTATAAATATAAGGTGTCTGTTTGTCCTAAATGAACATAGAACAGCGCAGATTAAACTTCTTTCTGTGTGTTAAACCCACTCACCAAGTGAAGTAGGGGGCAGCCCAGTGTCCTGGGAACAGTGTGTGGGGACGGGACCTTGCCCACGTTACCTCAGGAGTTCTGGGATTTGAACCCACCACCTTCTGATTGCAGAGCCTTAAACACCAGCCCACGAGATGTACTGATTCATGTTCTTTAGACTTATTGTAAAATATGTGTCCCAATTCAATTGTTGTAGGCTGAACACTCCATGGTGTGATTTGGTTGTGCAGTGACCTGAATAACTAAATAATATTTTGTTCTTCAGAGCCTGAACTGGATGTGCCAGGAGTGCTGGAGAACGTTGCCAAGCAAGTCAACCAAACGGTCAGAAGGCGCAGGCATGCTGGTGATGACGACTACAACATCGAGGTGCTTCTCGGTGTAGATGACTCTGTTGTGCGCTTCCATGGCAAAGAACATGTGCAGAACTATCTTCTAACACTGATGAACATTGTGAGTACTCCATTAACTCTAATGATCTCTTTAGTTCCTGGGCATGGCCTGAAATAGCAATAATATTATTTGATTCTGTGTTAATTCACCCATCTGACATTTCTGTTTTAATCAGTGTTTCAGTCCAGGAGTCATTATTTTCCTTTTAATGTATGTATGGAGCAGAAACTCTAGAGAAGTCCAGTCAAATCACACACTTCTACTTTCTATACTATGTGCTATATTTATAAAAATATTTTTACTAGTAGGCTCGGATTTACAGAGCAGCTATGGGGTCCACCTATGGGGTCTATGGGCTCTACTCTTCTTTCACACAGCGGTAAAATCTTGTGGTTGTGATTTTATCACAATAAACAGATCTGCTGTCTGTACTATCACATTTTACAATCTGCTATAAATCTGTTTTCCTAGAAGAGGCAGGCAGGTAAAAAAGAAACCGTATTCCTGCCCAAAGAGGCCATGGTGTGAAGCTTAGTCTGTGGTGGACTCACAGCCCCAGACGGGATTTCGTAACAAGAACGTCTGATTATAATTATCATAGGTTCGATGGTTGGAGGTGGGTGTTGGGGGCGGGAAGGGTTATGTAGCATTATGTAAGCAGAATCTTAGTGTGTCATTTCTGAGCCATTCTGAAGCCCTATAAATGTGGAGATTAAATAATGGTGTAATGCATGGACTTGCCCAACCTACAACAATCCTGTGGTTATGCATGTATGTAAACTCAAATCAAGCATGCAGATGTGGGATATGAATGCAGAAAAGTGTTTCAGAATCAGTTTTATGCATTGAGAATGGCTTCATTTATTCTGAAAGATTATTGTTAGTTAACGTAATATAACGATAGCAGTTGCAGTTAAGGCATCTTATCCAGCGTACTACTAGCCTCTTTTCTGGTGTTATTTGATTGTGGTGTAAACTTTAAAGATGACAATTTGGGGGGTTTAGAGGCTTTGGGCTGTGAGCAAGTAATTTGCGTAGTTTTTAGGAAATACAGTACGTATTATTTTAAAAGAGGCATTTTTGCTCATATCCAGAGCCATTTACCATCATTAGTTACAGGGACATCCCCCCTGGAGCAACTAAGAGTTAAGTATCTTACTCAAGAACAGAATTGTGAAAAGTGGGGGTTCAAAACTGAAACTTTCTGATCATTGCGTGTGAGGCCTGGTTAAATGATTGAGGCTTGTTTAAATCTTAGAAACTTAAGTACATTTGACTGATGTAAATGAAGCTCATAACCTTGATATTTCTTCTGCTTTTATTATTTAAAATGAGTGATCAGTCAGTAGAAAATGAACATCAATCACTTCTGATTAAATTCACCCCTTTCAAGGGATCAGTCATGTGTATTGAAAGCTATTTGTAACAGTTGCACAGAACCACTTGGCATAACTTAATTCTGGTGTTTATAAGCATTACAATAGTACATCTGGGCTCAGTCAGAGGCAGTGGGGATTTTACAAACTTTGTCTGATAATTTAAAGCTTGCGATTTGGGGGCATCTCTGCTCCTTCAGCTTCAATAGCCAAGTGGGAATTTGTGATGCGTGCAGATAAACCATACATTCATCCAGCAATTTTCTGAGCCAGTAATCCTAAAGCAGAGTGGCAAGGGGGTACTGGAGCCTTTCCTATCTGTCACAGGATGGTAGAGAAACGCCCTGAATAGGTCTCAGATAAACTCCTATATTTTATTTATGCTTAACATTGCCTTGAAATGTTCTATGATAACGTGTTTATAAAAGACGAAGCTTTTGAATACCAAATTACAAGCAATGTTAGAGAGATTTTTTACCCTTTTCTTGTTCGTGCCCATGTTAACTTCTAAGGTTTAATTTACATACATGCAGACATTCAAATACACAGTACAAATCTCAGTAAACTACATTCACAGTTAATTTGCTCAAGGTTAAATGGCAGTTCGCTCCATTGAATGTCAGCGCATGCATGGTGAGTGATAGTATTCAATATTTTCTCGCTTCCTTTTTCACTAAATTACCCCGGTTTATAGATTGCCCTTGCATGTGGTGGGAAATTTCCCAGGTGGAGGCCCTATTTTCCAGGAGATATGTCTTCAAACAATCCAGTCCAAAGCTCTCAGAATTAGATGCTCACAGGCTTTACAACACCATCCCCATCTGCTGCGAAAACAACAAATAAATGATTAAAAACATCTCACCTTTGCTGGGAAAGCAGAGTGTTCTTTTAGCATTAATACAGTTCAAATTAGGAGTGTGCCAATCTGACGTTATCAATCGGATATAGGGTCGGACTTTAGAACTAGCCCAACTCTCACAGAAATTCTTAGCTTATGCTGTAAAGAAAATAACACAGATGGCTCTCTAATCCATACATAGCACTCTATCTAGCAATGAAAAAACATAGACTCTTTAACAGTGTATAACAGTGTCTAATAAGCAGCCACTTTCAGTTTAACTATTGTACAATATTACGTAGTGGACAAATAGTGTACTATACCTCCCTGGAAAAAAGTAAGAGCCCACTGCAATATAAGTCAGCACCTCTATGAATATGACAACCATTCAGTGCCAGTGTCTGTTCAGTTCCCACTTAATGACCTCATTCTGATTAGTGATCATCTTAATCACATCTTATTCAATAAGGAAAAAAATAACACTTGTGATCAAAAATCTCCTCTCGCACTGTGACCAGTTGGACGGCAGTACGTCAAAGAAGTACGTCAGAATTACGTCAAAGGTTATTATTGCCATTTCGTTTGAATAAACGAGAGATTTTTTCCTTTGAATGATTAAAATTCTGTAAACGCCACATCATTTCTCTTATTTTGATGTTTTGTCATTTATTTTTAAACTATGGTTTAAAGAATAATACCTTATTTGGAAATTTGGAAGGCAGATTTTTACAAACTAAGGAAAGCTGCATCTATAAAAGTGAACTTGAGAAACTCCATGTAAGAATTGCACCCAAACAATGTAAAATATGTCTAACGAGCAGGTTTTATTTCAACCAGTATACAGAATTCCATAGTGTACAAATTGTGTTCTATATGGGTGTAGAAATTTAGATATAATAACTTCATAACACATAACGCATTCAGACGAATGTATTATTAACAGCTTTATTTTGTAAGAGAGAGAAGAATCTGACGGTATCTTATAGTAACAGTAACAGCAAATAACCAAGGCTGTGGTATCGGATATAAAAATGTATATTTTATTCCCCTAATCAAAATATGACTTCACTTTAGGTTTGGAAACATTTAATGATTTGATTACTAAATGCCTCTCTGGCACTGACGTCAGCCACAGTGATATTTAAGAGATTATTTGTAGTGGATCTACTGCTCTGTACAAAATGCTTAATTTAATTGACTTTATTGACTTGAAATATAATTTGCTTGATTACATCATGTCCACACAACTATAATTCCTTTCATAACAATTTTTGGTAGCATTTTGTGGTAAGACTGGCTTTCGGCAGGATTTTTAAATGGTTTAGTGATGTCATAAACGTAACTTAACCATTCTGTGACCTTCATTTATCATTCATCAGCAACAGTGACCTTTTGTTTGCCAAACATTTATCTATACTGTTCTCAGATCAGGCTGGTTAGTTGTCTTTGTCTGATCTATCAGTCAGCATTGTCCCTGTTGGCTCCATCACAGTTTCATATCCATCAGATATAAGAACTCGCTCATTACCATCACAACTTCTTATTAGCAATATTTAAAGTGACATAATTTATAAACTTCCATTAATAATCTCTTATACTGAACCATTCATGAGCCCTATATAATGTCTTATTGTATACTTTCAGTTTACTTGCTTGTGGTAATAATAAAAAAATGCAACAAAATACACATGTAGTGCAGTAATAAATAAATATGTTTCATATTATTTTTATGTGGGGTAGCACGGTGCTGCACGGGTTAGTGGTCCTGGGTTCGACTCCCGGGTTGGGCGCAGGTTTTTTCTATGTGGAGTTTGCAGGTTCTCCCGGTGACCGCATGGGTTTCCTCTGGGAGATCCGGTTTTCTCCCCATCACCAAAAACATGCATGATTGAGAATAGTCCATTGCCCCTAGTGTGGGATAATGGGGTCAAAAATGGAAGGATAATTTTTGGAATTCACATAAATACTCCAAGCAAGTACATTTAAATGTGGTGTGTGGGATCTTTAAGCTAGCTATTAATAAGACTCATTTATAAAGATGAGATAAATATTTTTTACTCCCACAAGTATAGACATTTGTATGTGTGTGCAAATATGTGTGTATATGTAACACACATATATTTGCATACACTTACAAATGCCTATACGTATGCACACAGATTGCCTCAACTTGCCTCAGTTGCTCAAAATTCTCAGCTGAGGACAGCTCACCCTGGCCCAAAATATCTAGCACGTCACCTTCACATTCCTGCACATTCAATTAAACAGCAACTCCATTAGATGTAGTGAAAAAAAAGTCATGAGTTCTTAGAAGATCTGTGGTTTGGGAGAGTGATTGAAATTTGGGAAATAAATTCTATATAATATATATAAACTTAGTTGTTATATATACAGGTACACATTGGTGTGTCCTCAGTTGTTTAGCAAGAATGCATTAAAAAACAGTAACCATCTAACAAATTCGCCGGAAAATAACACAGAAATTGTACACGTTGTACCAAAATCAAAATGAAGCAGATTCTAATCATATGGGGTGTTCTTCAGGCCATCTTTTAGAGTGTATATTTGATTTGCTCCCTCAGATGCCCTTCTTCTTTCTTTCTTCCTTTCTTCTGCTCTCTTGCCTCTGAACTGCATTGTTACACTGACTTTAAAGCACATAATGCATATAAATATGAGTCAATGGAAGGGAGTCACTTTAATTGGCTGAGAGTGTTCTGCAAATCTGTTACAGCTTTAGACTGATGAGTTGGGAGAGGATTACTGTCCTAAGAGCAGTTTTCCTCCAGTAGATGTCTCTGCTGCTCTCTATGTCCATCTGCAGTCTATTCTACAGCCGCCTTTTAAGTGAAGCGAGTCGGGATGTTTAATTGGCTGTCTGCTAATGACCAGCTGCAAGAGTTCCAGTGTGGTCACCGAGCCAGCTTCTAATTTTCTACCTTTATTATTCTATTGACTTCTTGTTAAATTTGTGTTTGTGTGGGTTGAGGCGTAGTCACCAACCAGCCACCGCTGCTAGCACTTACATTTAAATGAGTCACTGCTTTTATATGTAAACAGTGCTGAAAAATCTCCCTCTAACTAAGCTGGAATCCTCACCAGATATGATCTGTCTTCACTCTCTGAAATCCTCTTTCTAATAGAATTTTACTACAGCGTTCACACCAACCCACCCCACCATGAGGAGCCTCCATCACTCTCCCAATCCACCGATCCTCTAAACTCTCACGACTCCCCCCGCCCCTACATCTAATGGGGGTGCTGTTTAATCGAATGTGCTGGAATGTGGAGGACACGTGGTGGATATTGTGGGCCAGCGTGAGCTGTCCTTAGTATTTTGAGTAGCTGAGGCAAGTTTAGGCAATCTGTGTTCATATGTCAGTGAACAATTTAATCATTCACCCGGGTACACCATCCTAAAATAAACAAAAAACAAAAAAAGCTCGAGCAGCATGGCCTGTCTGAAGCAGCACGCCACTCCACATTTATGGCAGCCACTCAAAAAACACTCGTTTATAAAGGTGCTTGAGGTTTTTGAATAATCAAGCTAATGACATCAGAGGCCCTTTCACCCCGCTATTTGCTTTAGATACTTTAAAGTTGAAAGAAATCCTCACTGAAGTGATTTTAGAATATATTGTACATAAAAGTGCCATTTAATATTGTATTAATTGATAATAATCATAAGCTTACCCCAAATCTGTAGACATAATATTAAATTATTCATTGGATAATATAATAATTATCATCATCACCATTTAAGGCGTTAGTAATGTAAAATGAAATAAAGTGGCCTCTTGTAGTAATGCGTATGTTAGACACACAACAGCAAGCAGTGTGAACAGCGTCAATTTATTCACAAGTGAATCAGTAGTCTACAGTGTGGCGGTACGGAACCTTTCTCATGGGCACCTCAGTGGTTTCACTAGAAGTCCAGGGATTCAAACCCACAACCTTCAGATCTCAGGATGAATTCCCTAAATGCTAGTCCATCAGCTGCTATTTATATTAGGTATTTATAATTAAGAGAGTTTTTAAGGCACTCATTTTTTACAGCTACGTAGAGGATGTTTTTATGCAAATACTTATCAGACGAATGCAGAAAATCATATTTTGCCAATAATTAGTTTCATCTGGATAAACATTTCAGGAATCTAATAATGAGTCCCTGAGTCATCAGGATTCCATATAAATATATTTCCATATAAATACTTAACCACTCCTCAGTGAACTAACAGCAAGCTATTCAGAATGACTGAACTGTAAAACTGAAATATTTCTGGGGAGATTTTTTGGTTTCGGGTTGCGTAATTGCATGGTGTTTACAGGAAGATGGTAACGTAGAAGAAGAGTCAGGGTTTACTCGTGCATTACTTCAGGTTTTTAATCTGACCTTGGAATGTGCTGTTTGTGCTCTCAATTAAATAATCATTTAACTACTGACATCTGATAATGATCCTATTATGGTTATGCATGTAAACAGTAGATAAGCACCCATATTGCGGTGGACCCGAATGGAAGGCAAAATTAGATCTCTAGCCGATAATACTGATTGTGAAAATCTGTTTTGTTATCGAGGTGAAACCATCCCTGCTGGGCTTTATGCCTAAGCATCAAATTGTATTAAAAAAATTGCTATGATGAATAATTCAGATGTGGAAGTGCTCTTTAATTCTTTGAAATTAAATCCACATTACATTAAATTTAAGAATGTTTCATCCTGGTCTCATTAGGTTTCCATACTGGAGATCTGACAGCGTTTTCCTCTGACAGTGAAGAGCTGTGTGTCGTATATATTTACAAGAAAATCCAACTTTTCTATTTGTATCTCCAGAGAAGCCAACCGCAGTGGCTGGTTTTCTGTCTGCAAGCCCTCTTGTTTTTTTTTTTTAAAGACTGATCTTATGATCCGCGCCAAATGTTTTGCCCCGATATCAGAGCCTTTTAGGAAGCGCATCTTAGAGGCCAGGATGTGAAATGATTTGCTCCTCCATCTGTGAGTCTTACAACAGGACAGGGGCCATATGGGCCACAGCAGCATTATTCCCCCAAGGACAAAGCCGATGCTCCTTTTGACTTTCTCTAAGTACAGCAGAGGTGAGCTGCGCATACATTACATGCAGATGCAGGTTCACATTCACGCTTATTTCTCTCCCCGTCCCCAGCCGTAAGAGAACAATTACTTCTGAGTGGCGTACAGTAATAAACGGATCCTTATCGCCAGGGTCACCCACAGCACTGGCATTATCGCGGTGAAAAAACTGTAAATAAGTATATGTCTGTGGCTTAAATGTCATTTACCAGAAAGAAAAGTAGCAATTAGAGCTGTTGTCTGTATCATGCCTTCCCACACACATCCTATGAGCTGCCATTAAGCATCACCTGAAAGTTTTTTGAGGTCATTGTGTAATTTAAACACTTGGAAGACAGAAAGAAATCGAAGGAAAGTGAATACACATTCTTACTATTTACACATTGATAGTTAGTATACCTATGTACTTATTTGTACTTACAAATATACTAAATCTTAATATATACTATATATAATAAAGAAAACTAATCTCTTGTTTACTCTTAAACAAAATGGCAGTAGTTACCACGAGAAAATTATTGTAGTGTTTTGGTACCCAACTTGATTAACAGCAGTGTTTTTATATGTTCCTCATTAAATAAGACCTGATTCAGGTAGTCAGTCCCTCCTAAAGCAGAATGAGGTGCTTGTGTAGGAATTTAATAGACACTGGCATGGGATGTTTGTCACACTTAAAGAGATGCTGATTTAAAAATAAATAGTTTATTCTTCACATATTTCAGTTCATTCTTCACATATATCATTAAAATATGAGCAGTGTGATGGACTGGTGACCTGTCCCGGGTGTTCCTCCATGTGACCCCTGTGTTATGTATAGGTGGTTCAGAAAAGGAATGCATGAGCAGTGTGTCAAAATGTCACTCCGTTAAAAAAAATCCACATAAACAAGAAAAATTACTGATACATTTCTGTGAAGTTTAGTGTACTGTACTTATGGCACAAATTTAGTGGTAAAGGTTAATAGCTGAAAAATTACTGCCGTGATATTACCCCTTAAATTTACTGTAGTTATGATCGTAATTTCCCAAACAGGAAAGAAAAATTGCACAGATCAAGGCTGATTAAGTTGGAAAACTACTGAATTTCCCTCATTTTAAAACTTCCTCTTAAATAATAGAACCTCCTGAATGAATGCCTTCAATTTAAAACTGAGGGATTTCACCCTCAAGCCTTGTATCTATGATTAAGGTGAAGGTAAGCGACTGGATTCACAAATTCACAAACACTTCATTCAAGGGGTTTGGTGTGTTTTCAGGTATAAATAAACCTAACGTTATGCGCTTTTAAAGAACATCGTAGTGTGTTGTAGTGGATTCTTTACATTTCATCTGCTTTTAAAATTGAAGCAAATAAATGGAATCTAACAATGTACATTTCTAGTTCGATTCATGTGCCACTGTGTTTAATTATGTAATTATGCAGCCCTTTTAAAATAGTCATGTAATCCAAACTGAATGAATGTCCAAACAAAACCACCAGTAGACTTCTAATGGTGGACTGTTTTTTGTGAAGCGGAGACTGAATGCGGCTGTAAGACTTCTGACTGTGTTTCTGGGAAGTAGCAGTCGAGGGCGTAGAAGCAGCATCATATCCTGCATTCATGGAACCAGCCATGACCTCCCCTTTTCTGAGCCACACAGCGGCCTCTTAGCTAGGTGAGAAAGGAAAACCAGCTGAGCCTTTAAAGAGGCCCTGTATTACACGCTCAACACTGGGGTCTTTTCATTAAGTGAGGGTTCATTCAATCTGTGGACACACCTAAAAATGCCATTGATTTACTACCCCGCCTTCCCTCCACAACCCCCAGCCACCCCCCCTACCCCAACCACCACCATAGCCACCATCCTCAACCCTCCTTTCTTTCAGTTTTCTTCTCTTCTCTCCATCATTTATGCCAGCGCTCCATCAATAGGCCTTCACTGGCATGCATTATGCAGAGGAGTATGGCTTTCCACACATTTACTCGCTCTTGCTTGCAGTACAAAGCTAGCAGCCTCGTCCCTCTTTATCTCTTTGTTTACTGCTTGCTAGAATTGATTCTGTCGATGGACGTGCCATAGTACTAATGCAAGGTAGGTTTGAAAGCAGCTTTATTCCAGAGGTTGATGCCTTCAAGGCTACAAGTTGTATAGTATTGGCAAGTGGTGTTTGTTCTGAATGAGTTGGGTAGGTTGGGTTTTTTAAAAAGAGTAGCTCACCCACACATGACATAACTAAGGTTGTGTTCAAAAGGGGATCAAAAGCACACCTGTTACCACGAACACCAAGGCTTGGTGAAGTGCAGTATTTATACTCAGAGCCTTTGGCAGAATGTATTCATATCCATGTGCCGGCCTATAGGAGCCCGTCTGGGCCAGGGCTTTGTAAAGACTGTTGAAAAGTAAATGCCCCTATAAAGCTCACATTGTAGGCTGAATTGAATGGCATTTATCAAAGTACATTCTTTGCTATTTCATGTTCATTCCAGTGTGAATAACTCAGAAGCAAAAGTACCATGACCTGGCCCAAACACTGACAGTGTTTCTGTGCTATAATAACTGAGGGTGGTGACCTAGTGGTACTTGCCTCTGAACCAAGAGGTCATGGGTTTGAATCCTACTTTCAGCATATCAATACAGGTTTCCCTGAGCAAGACACTTCATCGCAAGTTTCTCCAGGGTGACTTGTTAGGGAATGGAAGTCGCTTTGGATGAAAAATGCCCACAAATGTAAACAAGTGTGTGGGCCCACATCTGTTTATGTTGCCTCTCAATTTAAGTAGACAGTTTCTTTTGAAAAATGAGACAAGAAGAAAAAAGGTCTTCACAAGGGTAAAACTCAAACCTGAACCCAACCTCCACCTGCAGAATCACTGCCTTACTCAATGCAGGATAACCTGCCGGTTATTGCTTACTTTAAAACCTGAAACTGAACTTGCTCACGCTACAGACAGAGAATGGCATAAAAACAAATATTTTACTCAACTACACTCTTAGTTTTTGTTGTTGTTGTACTTTGACAATAGTACCTGGCCAAGAAACTCATCCATTTTGGCAGCCCTGCACTAAGGTTCCTCTTACTGCTTGAAGAAATGATTCACACACTTCAGATAGACTTAGCAAGCAGGGGTAAAGATCTACTGTGACCATTCAACCACCCAAGGACATCCCTCTCACCTGACTGAGAGACACATTCGCTTGTCCTTAACCTAAATCTCCAGAGCTATTAAAAACGCAGCTAACGTTACAAGAAAGGATGAAAATAGAGAGTGTGGAAGTGAGAGTGCACAAAATCTTTGTGAAAAAAACACTCATTAGAAAAACAGCCTAAGCCGTTTTTGCACATTACCAAATCAGCCCAGATCCAGTAGAGACTATTAGAAGTCATCAAGTCTTTAGTTGTTTGGTTCAAGTAATGTCCAATTTTAGATTGTAAGCTATATCTAGCTTTTGCAGTCTTACCTAAATTTATCATGTAGGACAGTAAATGATCTTGTAACCAGAGAGGCTGGGGAAAACCATGACAAAATTGGGGCTAAAAGGGGTAGAGACAAACAGAGGCTAAAATTTTAAGAGGTTGACTGATGGTGTCTGTTATGTTAAAGTAATCAAATCGAAAAACCGAAGCAAGATACATCACTGTCACATTATTTCCAATTTTTCCACAGTCAGAATATTTGTAGAAATGTTTGTTTTGCAATTAGAGCAGATGTACAGTGTACACACACACATCTAACATCTGAGGCCAGGTTAGTTCAGGTTGTTATTGAGGAGGCAATTGTTAGAGGGCTGCATGCCTGGAACATATGTTGGTCTGATTGGTTAATCATAGCTTCTGGCCTAGGTTTAGCTTTTAGCCTAGCAGATTGTTAGCCACACCTGTGTTCCCACTTACCCTGCTGTCTCCAAGCCAGAAATCCACATCTTAATAGCTGGTAGCTCTATTGGCTGTAACATTGACCAAATCCCAGCTGTCGCTGGCACCAAAACATGGAAGCACAAGTGTGTGGGACTTGTGAGAGAAAGCTTGTGTGCTTTGCATACACTTCCCTTATATTATTCAATTCTGTTTTACTGTTTTGTGAAATATGGTCTGATTAAAGTGCTTTTAAGAAGAACAAGCCACTATTAAAATAGTGTTAACATGAGATAATTGTGTAATATACACTATATGACCAAAAGTATTGGGACACACTTCTCAGTTATTTCATTCAATTGATCCCTTACTTTCAGTGAAGTGCAATATTAGTTTTTCAGCATATCAAGACATAAGGCTTCCAACTTTGTGGGAAAGAACCTTTTCTATTCCCGCATGTCTGTGCATGTGTGTACAAAGCGAGGTCCACAAAGATATGGCTGAATAATTTTGTCATGGAATAACTTGACTGGCCCTCATAGAGATTGTGAGCCAAGCCCTCTAGTCCAAGATCAGTGTCTGACCTCATAAATGCTCTACAGAATGTATGGGCACACATTTGCACAGGGACTCCTAAATCTTGTGGAAAGTCTTCCAAGGAGAGTGGAAGCTGTTATACCTGTAAAGAGGGAATAGCTCCATATTAACACCTATATATTCGAATGAATTGTAAATATCAGAATTTAAGTAGTTACGTGACTTAGCATTTGCATTCAAATTGATTCAGATGTTACCTACTCCTACCTTCATCAAGGCTGATGAAGAGGCTGCACCAGTGAAATCAATTTAGCCTTCATTATAGTAATGGAAAACAACACATAGTCAATTATAGACTCTGGTTAGTCATTTGTTTTGTGCAAAAGCCTTGTTTTGGCAAGCCTTGGTTATTCAGGAAATGTTATTCACTGGAAATGTTCATGTGAATGTTCATATTTAAACACGTTTCCTGTGGAGTGCCCACGATCACACCTACAACAAACCAGTAATGTGAATCAATGGCATGTTGATATATTTATTGGCAGAAACCAAAATATCCTTGTGAAAGCAGTGTCCAAAATGTCCAGGCTCACCTGCAAAAGGCCAGCGGGGTCCTATTAGGTTGCAGGGTGTGATTCCTTGTGAAGTGCGCACCCTTCCATTACCAGATATTTGCTTGTGCCTGCATTTACTGTCTGAAATGTCTCAGTTGCAGCTTCCCCTGCACATAGTCACCACTTTTCAATCCAAATGTCATATTTTTTGGTGGATTTATTTTTTGGCACAAGAGGGCTATCCCACTAGCACGAATGCACCCACTTACAGACACAAATCTCTTATTCTCTGTCAGCCATATGGGGCCTGGTGGTAAGGAGGTTGTCCTTATGATTGGAACGCTGTGTTTTTGAATCCCAGGACTACTAGTGGCACCACTGAGTTTCCCTCGGGGAAGGTGCCATCTCCACACTCTGCTCCCCGGGCGCTGTGTTCCTGCTGTCCGCTGCTTCAGTTAGTGAAGAGGTTAAATGGGTTAAACGCAGAGACGCACACTTCCATGCCAAGTTCCATGTCAAAGTTCAAGAAGATGAAACCATCTACCAAAACAAAACACAGCCATTGGGCAGTCATAAGAAGATATAATATAAATAATATAAATATAAAAAAGATATAAATAATAACCTTATTAAACCTGTATTGAACCTTATTTAACCTTTATTGACCTATACAGAGCATTGAGAACTGCAGCAGTAGAAATATTTTCCTAGAGTTAGTGATGGGCTTTTTGTGCTTGAGTTTATGTGTCCAATCTAAATCAGTGTATACATCTGATCATGTAAATCAGAGCAGGGGTTTCCAACATTTATTCAACTCTTGGCCTGTACAACTGACCCCTAAGGCTTATGTGCACCACAAGAAGATATTACTGACCAGTTCATACAGACAGTAGTCTATGAAGTTAGTTTTTGCTTGATTGAATAATAAGACAATATTACGAATAGTGATCGACCAACATTGATTTTTTATTACCGATTCCGATACCAATTATTTGCATGTTTATGTGCCCGAAATTCCAAACCGATATTTATTTACTATTATACTTCTGTTTTTGACACAATTATTACAACACCACTCAACTGTATTTTATGTTTAATAATCTCTCCCTCCTTGCATATAAATCAAATGTAGGGGTCTGTAAGTGTATAAAAATACAAAAAAAAAAAAAGGGGCACTGTTACTAAAGTCTTAAATGGTGCATAAACTACATATCTACAAGCTGCATAAACTACAGTCTAATGTGTGCATTAATAGTTGTTATGTTTAATAAAGTTTACTAAATATAGAAAAGCAAGTAAGTATACTTTACTTCTGCACACAGTTTCCCCCTCAGACGTCTGCTGAAATGGCGATCATGCGTGCAATTCTCAAACCGCCTACCAGAAGGCGGTGTTTATCGGCAAACCCGATATTACAAAACCGGTAACCGATTATGGTAAAATGTTTAAATATCGGGAAAAATATCGGTAAACAATTATATCAGCCGATCTCTAATTACGAACACCCAAAATATATGAACAGTTTCTGACTCTCCACATAACAATTCGCAGCTATTTCCTTAGAAAAATGCCAACTGTGGTCTGACTAGATTCAGAAAGTGTCAAGGTAACAGTGCAATTTGATCGGCTTCAAAACTTAATTTGACGAGATCTGAGCGCGTTGAGGGGTAGTTGTCCTTGTTGCACTTGTCATCTACAGATCTGTTTTTGAAAAATCCTGTTCTTGACCATTCATGTGTGATTGAAGATTTTCAAACGAAAAAAACAAAAACAGCATTTGTGTTCAAATAAACCCACCAGTCTCTGGTCTAACTTGTCCATTTCTACTGTGTCTGAGGAGCAGAAAGATACACAAAGCACTGTAATGCCAGAACTGGCCTCTAATTTTGGCTAGTGTATGGCCGCATAATATTTATTCATTCATTTTCCATAACCACTTAATCCTTACTAGGGTCATTGGTATCCAGAGATTATCCTTGGTCTTTGGGCACAAGGCAGGGACTCCAGCCCACCGCAGGGCACACACACTCCATTCACTCACACACTCACACCTATAGTCAGTTTGGAATCCCCAGTTGTCTTCTGATTGTGGGAGAAACTGGTAACTCCTGAGGAAACCCACACCACCTTGAGGAGAACATGCAAACTCCACACTCACACAAGAGCAGGACCCAGATTCAAACCCCTAAACCTGAAGGTGGGAAGCAATAGTGCTGGGGGCAGAGGGGCCGCATAATAAATAATTTAAAATCATTTTTGTGGTATTGAACTTTAAAATACTGGAAAACTGCAAAATGCAGATGATATATTTGATATATGGTTATAATTTGAAAAGACAATGTATGACTCTGGAAGGGAAGATTTTTGAGAGGTCTGGGAGGCCGGATCATGCCTTCATAAACCGGAATAGTGTTCATCTACATTTTTAAAATTACATTTATATTATATTAAACACAATATAAAATAATTGATAAAAAAGTTCTTATGAATGTAGAGAAAAGTGCAGATGTGTACTTACTGTGACAAAATAAGCACAGAGCTGTAAAATCCTCCTGCTATGCTAGTCAGTATTTTTGGTCACTCTTTTACTCATGTTTGATCATATGTTACAGGTGAATGAAATATACCATGATGAGTCACTGGGTGTGCACATCAATGTGGTTCTTGTTAGGATGATCATGCTCGGCTATGCGAAGGTAAGACACAAATGAGCCAAATTGAACACTCTTGCAAAAGTCAATTTAAGCCAGAAACACACAAAAAAATGCAAATCCTTTCAACTTTGCTTCATTCTGTTTTCGCTCAGGGAAATAATTAAAAAAAGCCTAAAGCAAAATCAAATAAATAAATAAGTGCGCGAATTAAATGTACAAAACAAAAGGGGCAGCAGAGCGGCCTCAGCTTCATAGTTTAATGGAAAGCCAAACATAATCCTCAAAGGATGATTCATCCAGGCCTAATTTGTAACCTCTCTTTTGTAGGCTCAGGTCATGCAGACTAATGTGTGTTTGAGTGATGCTTAGTAAACAGAGACCCAGAGGCACGGTCTATTCTTTTCTGCCCTCAGTCCATTAGCCTCATTGAGAGGGGCAACCCGTCGCGCAGTCTGGAGAACGTGTGCCGCTGGGCCTTTGTGCAGCAGAAGGAGGATCCCGAGCACTCGGAGCACCATGACCACGCCATCTTCCTCACCCGCCAGGGCTTCGGCCCCACCGGCATGCAGGGTAAAACTTCTTCATTCTACTAGCGCTGGCCTGGAGGTCCATTATTGTAACAACAGAACAGAGGCAGACGAAATCACAATATATCATCATCTTTGTAGTAACTTACATCACTACATACCTCTCAAAATGTATCATGGGAGTAATCAGGCCAGTTAGAACATGTATAATAAAATGAGGCTAATCCTGTATAATAACTGCATAACCACTTTAAATATGATGTCAGTTTCATAGTATTATTCAGTTCATTCAAAACCTCTGAATTAAACTTATCTGAGATCAGTTATAAGAGGTACAATGTTATTGTTGGGGTTATATTAAATTATGTTATATAATATAATATAATATTATATAATATTATATTATATTATATTATATTATATTA
>JBBKCR010160270.1:1975-16623 GCA_037577295.1 Ladigesia roloffi | reverse complement strand
CTCATGCAATACCACAGCTCCTCTCTTGGCACCCTGTCATATGCTTTCTCTAGATCAACAAAGACACAATGCAGTTCTCTCTGACCTTCTCTGTACTTCTCCATCAGCATCCCAGAGAAAAATTTGCATCTGTAGTATTATTCCTTGGCATGAAACCATACTACTGCTCACAAATGCTCACTTCTGACCTAAGCCTAGCTTCCACCACTCTTTCCAAAGCTTCATCATGTAACTCCTTGTTCTTTAAAATTGGCACCAGGACACTTTTCCTCCATTCCTCAGGCATCTTGTCACTCATCAAGATCTTGTTGAACAACCTAGTCAAAAACTCTACTGCCACCACATATAGACACTTCCATACCTCCACAGCTATGTCATCAGGGCCAACTGTCTTTCCCCTCTTCATCCTCTACAAAGACTTAATCCTTATTAACCCCAGCTAGTTTCTGCTTCACAACAGTCACCTCTTCTCCTCTACATTCTCTCTCATTTTCCTCATTCATCATCTCTTCAAAGTAATCTTTCCATCTTCCCCTCACACGATCGACACCTGTCAATACATTTCCATCCCTATCCTTAACCACTCAAACCTGCTGCACATCCTTTTCATCTCTATCTCTCTGCCTCGCCATCTGTTCTCTCCCTACCCGTCTCCCTTATCACATGATGAGGCTGCGCTGAAAAAATACCAAGAACCGACCTGTCCAGGGCCATCAGAACAGTAAAGCTTGCACATGCCACTGCTACTACAAACAACTATTTTAGCACACGTTCACCGTCTTTTCAATATTTTTTTATTTTTACACGCGCACACACAAACACGTAGGTCGTAGAGTACTGAGGTCTTCAGGTTTAATGTGTTGCCAGGAGAGGAGGGTGCTGCAGGTGTCTGTGTACCTGGGGAGCATGCTGTAATGGGAGGAGGTGATGGTCTTGCCTGTGAGCGTGAGGCATGCTGAGCATCACATCTTGTCACATCTATTCCCCCAGAGACTACATGAGTGGCTACCTTTCCCATGACTGCCAGTGCCTTCTCCTCCAGTGGTGTTAGTTGTGGCACCAAACTGGACCCACCACCTGTCCTATCTCCTCTATCTTTTCTCTCTCTCTCACTCTCTCTCTCTCTCTCTCTCTTTCCCTCTCTCTCTCTCTCTCTCTCTCTCTCTATGATATCTATGATTGCGTCCCCTACTTCGCACCCTGTTCAGTTTCTACACAGACATTCGTTGTAATATTTACTAAGGAATTCCTAGAGTAGAGTTTACTTATTAGTATGTATTGTTGAGTCAACAATACCCACATAGATTTTTCTCAGAAACAAAATATACTTTGCTTTGCAAGTATATTTTACTCCAGACTGCCTTTGTAGCCAACTACAAAACTGTATGCCAGAACGCAGGATTCGAAATCAAATGCCCAAATATTTTGGAAGACATTCATATTTGTCATGTTGTTGCGGGCAAGGAGGACACAACTGCAAGGGAAATTCAGGAGCAACAATTGGTTTAAGTGAAACTTAGCATATGTGAGCTCTGTTTACACACTCATCACTTGGTAAACCAGGCCAAATTAATAAATGCAGTTTTCAGTTCAGGTTACATTATACTGAAATTTCATTTGGCCTGGAAATACCACAAGTTTGTTTTGGTAGCACAACTACTTAACTCTCTACTGGCTTTCAGATATGGCAGTGCAAACAGCTATTGTATGCTGGCCAGTAAAAAAAAACATATAAGCTTATTTTAGTCAATTATCATGAGAGAGTTTCTACCCTCTTGCAACGCCTATTTTTCTTATCTATATATTCTCAATTTGATGTCAACATGTGACACTCAGCCCCTCTCTTCTACCCTCTTCACCCTTCAGACCTCACCTCTCACACACTCCATCACCGACCACCCCGAAATCATACACCTCCTTGCAGGGCAGGGTTGCCATCAGAAATCTTGGGCCCCATAAAAATTTTGGGCAACATTATTATTAAGATAATATTACAAGACCCTAACATGGCCCCATGTCAGTGCTCTAGAATTGTTCTAAACCTTCCCCCACTGTCAGCGCCCCTGCCTCATTGTCACATTCTTCTCATCCCCAACCATCCTTCTAGGACACCCCTGGCCACAGAACCAGATGGGGGCCGACCTGTCATGAGCTCTGTCTCAGTGCAACAGCTTGGATATGTTCTAGGGAGTCTAAGGCCCCTGATGTTGAGCTGGAGGCCACCACCCATCAGAACTGTGACCTGGTGGAGGTGACCTGGTGGAGGTGTTCAGCAAGCATCACATCATTTCTATGCCACCTAATCAACCCTATGAATTGAGCCTCAACCTGCAGCTCGGCACAGCGCCACCTTATGGCAGACTATTCTCCTTGTGTATGGGGAAAAAAAATCTGGAACTACATTTGTCCTACCACTGTGGGGTATCTATTTTCATGACAGTGTCTTCTGACCCTGTGACTATGGGGGGCTCAACAAGATGTTCACCTTTTCCACTCACTAACCCTGCTCTCACTGATCTATCCACCCAGTGTTTCACTCTAACCCACCAAGCCACGCAAGACTTCTACAAACTTTGCACCTTTTTCATCACTGCTCCCATCTTCTTCCATCCAGATCCAGCCAAACTGTATTTTGTAGTGGTGGATGCCTCAGATGTGGGTGTTGCGGCCTACCCCTCTCTGCATGCATGCAGTTTCTTCTCCAGTAATTTCAGAGAGAGGCCTCCAATTCACTGCCAGGTTTTTCAAGGAACTTCTACCATCTATTTAATTTTTTACCCCTACTAAGTATGCTCCTATTTTAATAATTCTTTCTTAGGCTAAAAAACAATTTAGACGTTTGGTTGCTAATTTTTTTAAACCAGGGTTCCTAATATGGAATTTTTAATTCTCAATTTGGCCATACTTATGTCACCATGGACATAATCAACACCTGGAATACTCTTAAAGCCACCTGCAAACAACTTAGAATACACCAGGTTTAACAAGGACCTACCAATGGCTTATCAACTGCTTGAAACACACCACCAGAAATACCACAGCAACCTCCTGGAACAACCCCTTGGCAACCATGAACTATACCACAGTAACCACCAAAGAACACACAAGTAACAAACTCCAGTACCACTGTACCCACATAGCAACACTTCAGAAACCACCAGAGTCACACAGCCAATAAACTGGAAGTAAAGGCTTGTGCAATGGGATTGTATATAACACGCAGCATGAATGGACCTGTTGATCAACTATCAAATAACAAGTTTCCAAGGCTTACTGGTGCATTTGGGACATGGAGACTGGCCTGTCTTGTCTGATCCAACAGAAGAGATTCTGTAGCGCAAACTACAAAAACCATGTGAGCATCTGAACTGGTCATTCTTTTTTAAAAGGTGACACAAGAGTGAACTATGAGAAAAGGAGGAGGCAGTGTGATGCTCTTGGCAATGTTCTGATAAAAGTAATTGAGTCCTGGCATTCATGCAGTTGTTATTTTGGCTCAGTTCAAAATGGTAAATTTTAAAATTAACATTTTTTGTCAGGTTTTATCAGTGATTTCGTTTTTTTTTTATCTGTATTTTTAGGTATTTAACCACTCAAAGATATATTATTCTGTAACCTGATTTCCAAAATGATGCAAAAATGATATATGTTTTTTAATTTCCATTTCTTCATTCATCATTAATGTTTTGCATAAAGAAGATACATGTTTTTCCCTGCACAGTGACTATATATTAACATTAATATGACCCATAACATATGCAAAAGCTGTTGCCTGCAGGCTTTTGAAATCACATGGGAAAACATAATATGGGATAACAGTTTTTAGAAACCATCTCATGAGCTAGAAAAAGTTTCTTCTTTTCATTTTTGCATTTGATGTTCTTTTTCCTGTCATGTCAATAGTATTGCATTCATTGTATTTGCACATGAAAGCCACTATCGTGTTTGAAACCTGACACTCATGAACTCTGATTATCTAACTTTCCAAGTAACCAATTCCAAGCAATGGTTGGCACTAATGTTAGAAGCTGATTGCAAATTATGAAATTATGGCAATTTGTTTTTTTCATACCATGGCCTCGTTTTTTTTTCATACCATAGCCATTTTTTTTCATACCATAACATGTATCACGTCATACTTACGACCTCTAAAGTTGAAAAGAGGAACCTCTGAGAAGTTAAAGCAGCATGAGTGTAGATCTCTGAAAAGAATTGCTCAGGTTTCTGCAAAAGCTTTTGGAAGGCATTTAGTGGGAGATTGCCTACAGTATTTTGTAAACTATACAATGATTTTTATCTCCTTTTATTGTAATACTTTTCTCCTAATGTAACAATTGTATTCATTTACTGTTTGCTTGCGTAGTATTTGTGTAGACAGACTAATGAGATATAAGTTGAAGTGTTTGACCTTGTTTAGGCCCTCCATACCTCAACCCACCAATGGCAGCAGAACATGTACATATAAGGTGGCATAAATAGGGGGATTTCACTGAGAAGGTGGAGACAGTGAGGGGCTCATCATTTCCTGTAGACTGAAGGACAGGAAGAAGCAGCTTAGATCACAGCCAGACGTCCTGCAGTAAACTTCAGCGCATCAACATTACACATTCAGAATTACAGAGTTATGATGGCGAGTAGTTATGATGCAAATGCAAAATGAATATATATATATATATATATATATATATATATTTTTTTTTTTTTTTTTTCTTTTTTTTTTTTTTTTTTTTTTTTTTTTTTTCAGTGTACATATATTTATACAATGTATATATGCATCAATTGTGACATTTGTAAAACATAAATGATTAAATATAAACAAACAAACAAAAACAGGCGAGTTTGCATTCTGTTGTACTTTTTGGGAAGGACTGCATTTGCATAGCCATGCATGCATCTTTGCAAAAGGGTTTATCATGGTTTGAGTGTTTCCAACCACAAGACTGACCAACCCAGTTTTTGTCTCACGCTCTTTGATGCACCAAAACCACAGAATGCACTTTGCCTCCCTTTTTAGAACCAAGATAAAAGTATCCTGACTTGTTTATGGCAACTGAACAAAAACAACTGCAGTAAAAAAAGCACTGAAACACCACTGGTAGAAATGATTAATTAATGTTTATATTATGGCTATATCTTTATCAACCAGAAACACATATTCTACATGACTCTGGTTTTACAGCCACTGCTTGCTCAGTATTCACTTGCTGGGAAACTAAAACCTCCTCCAATATATATCACTGTGCCTGATACCCTTATACCACCAGCACGAAGTCTGCTATGTTGGAAAACTGCTGTTTAAAGATTAAAAAACAAGACAAATTGTATTAGTATCTTTTGCAAACCAGCCAAAAGGTATTGGAAATAATTTTGGTTTTTATTGAAATGTGACTGTATTTCAACATTATAAAAATGTAAACAATCTTTTTTTTTAAAAGCACTGCAGAATATCAATATTTAATTAAAGACTACTTGTTGCAATCTCATGCAAAAAAGCTTCTGTTATACAGTTAATTGTACAATCATTTGTAAAATGTCATCAAATTTTAATGAAATAGTGTTTAAAAGTGTGTTATAGAAATGTGTGTTAAGTAAAATATGTATTCATTTTCAACATACAAACCATAAACAAACCATGGTAGAGAACATACTAGTGTTCAAATAACTAGTTAAAATACAAAATTAAACATGTAGTGAAATAAAATCTTGACATAAACTAAAACTTGTGTACTCTATGTTTGTATGGTTAAATCATTAGTGTACTGCAAAACTAAGGACCTGGTAAAAAAAAAATAATATTGCATGCATGTATTAATGTATTGACTTTTTTTTTTTTTTTTTTAGATTTTTTTTTAGGTGTGCAGTAGTTTGAAGAGCTTTTGGGCATGCGGTATGTCAAAGCCACTTCTCAGTGTGTTGTTGTTGTTGTGAACTAGAATGGAAAAACCGAGACGTTCACACGTCAGTCCTCAGACCTTCACTGACATCCTGTCATTGTACCCAAAATAAAGTGTTAAACACATGATTCACAGATTAGTTTTAAAAAGTCCTAAACTGTAAATCACATGTCTACAAAAGAATTCGATTTTTGTTTATAATTCTTTATAAAGTAATTTTAGCTTGGTGTGAATATTTTTAGTTGAAACACTTTATTTATTGTACATGACATACAAATCTCTACATACTTTCTTTGATATATACATTCTCAGACAAGTAAAAACAATAGTTTTATACTGTGGTTAAAGAGGCAGACCTGTTCCGCAAATTATGATGTTTGTCCCCTAATATCCCACTTAAACTGACTGATTAGATCATTATCTAGAAGAAGAGCTGACATGGCCATGCTAGTGCAGAGTAAACTTAAATGTGCAATACAAGGCTACTCCAGGACCTGGGTGGCTCCATGCAGTTGTGTGAAAGAAGAAATTCTAGAGTAACATGCAATTTAAACGTAACTTACATTAATAATAATAAACAAATACTAATAACCTTGATGCAATATTTTTAATTCCCTAGGTAGGATAATGGGAAAATGTTTTCAGTAGACAGTATTTTTTTTAATACATGACAGTAAAATATACAAATATACATGAAAGATGATCATAATGAAAGATGACCATTACAGTTCATAAATCAAACCCCTGAAACTTCTTCACTCTCTCCTTCTTATGCAATCTTATTCAAATAAGCTGAGGTGTATCCAGTCAAATGTACCAAACAATTTGTTATGACTGAAAAATAAACAAATGTATTTGGATACGTTTTCAAGTATAGAAACCAAAATCATGCCACAATAAAATAAAATAAAAATATACAAACCCCATTCTTTAACAAGCATACATAGGATTTACCACTGTCAAATTATTTAAATTACAATTCTGTTGGTTTTATATTCTTCTAGTAGCTTTAGTTGAACAATCCTAAAATCCCCATACACTTCCATAGTGCATGGACTTATGCATACTTTCATTAAACATATTCATATTTGAATTAATGAAATATGAAAGTTAAATACAAAAGTTTGTAGATTTAATTTTGCTATCCATATCATTTATTTCAGATGTGACAAAAACACAATTTGTAGCTGTATAGTGTCCTTTAGTCATACACGAAACTCTGTCTTTAAATGTAACACATTCTCCAATTGAAGCAGTGGGCACCCAGGGAGCAGTGTGTGGGAGCAGTATCTTCCTCAAGGTTACAGAGGTGCCACTAGTAGTCCTGTGATTCTAAACCACAACCTTTTGATCACAGGGGCAAGACAATGACAACTAGGCCACTAGCTGCCCCGGAAGTTAAGGAGTGCTTCACGATTTTGTGTGTCATTCCTACTGCAGGGGCCATGGTGATCTTCTCTGTCTCATTTGAATTTAAGCACGTGTGGTGTCGTAGCGCTTACATGAGGCTGTGTTACCAAAGAACAAACAAGAGGTGCCTCTACAAGGGTAGGTAGGGCGTAATGGAAAAACAACACACAGAGTGTGAGTAAAATAAGCTGCCAAAATACCAAGAGCTAGAGGGAAAGATTTTACCCCAACAAAACAGTAAAACAGTAAAACTGGAAAGTGACTATACTGTCTTTCAATCAACACATTTGCTTTCACTCATGTGCATTTGTTGAAGTACACCCATGTGTAGTTGTCGAGGAAAAAAACAGATTAAAATCAGCTGTCATTTGAGCTGACCAACCTCTGTGTTAGGGGAATCCTTTTGGGTTCTGTGAGCTCGACAGCCTTTGGATTTACAGCAGCCTCAGGAGAGGCCATTTCAGCACCTTGGCCAGGGACACCGTCACATTCTAGTTCTTCACATATACTACACCAAAATGGGGTCTAACATTCAGTGAATATTTCACCACTTTTGTAACCAAACCCAGAACGGTAAGGCATGATGATCAAGCAAGATGACATGCAATCCGATCTTGATGGTGAAATGTATATGGTGCACAAGAGGTTTTATGAATAATTTAGGATTTATATTCATTCTGATTTTCATTTGTGTACATTATTTTTTTAATTAAAACTGTTTGTGGCCTTGTTTAGGCCATTGTTGCCTCTAACAACATACTGCTGGTCAAATGGCAGCAGCACACGCCCATATAAGGGGACTTCAGTGAGAAGGTGGAGACAGTCAGGGGCTCACTTCCTGCAAACTGAAGGACAGGAAGAAGCAGCTCAGATCACAGCCAGACATCCTGCAGTAAACTTCAGCGCATCAACATAACACTTTCCGATTTACACCTTATACACACCATTGAAAACTTGAAATACACACTTTCAACAGTATATGAATTTTCTACTTGCAAACAATGTGTAGTTTAATTCAGTGTTTAATGTTTAATTCTCAATTGAGTTAAACATTTAACCATTGTTAAATAATAAACATTAAGTAATACTTAAATGCATAATTATAAATATTACTATATTATTTATATACATTTACTTTGGTTCTTGCATCAAAGGCCACATTTAACTCAGAAGTTTTTGAAAATCACCGAAACCCAAAATGAGTGTGTGTTTGTGTGTGTGTGTCATGGTTTGACTGCTTTGGTCGCTACAACTGACCCTCTCCTCTTTATTCACACTTTTAGTAGAACCACAAAAGCCTTCTTCTCACCAAAGACACTTCACTTGTTTTTCCATGAGCAGAGACAAAAATACCCCACCTTGTTTACTGCTGACTGACTTCTCATTTAACAGGTTAAAAATGTTCTATAACGTGTTTGGTCCTGGTAATAATGACAAAAAATGATTTATAGTGCTGGTTTTATTAAAAAAATTAAAGGAAACGGATAACATGAAAGAAAGAAATGTATTTTAAAATAAACAAGTTTGAATAATGCAGCCAGAAAGAAAAAGAGATTAAATTGAAGCAGTGAATTGTGGTTTGTAATGAATTAAAGTGTTTTGCAATCCATTCAATAGACTGAGTACAAGATTACTTGCCAAAATTATGAGGTAGCTTTTCAAATGATTGCTTATATCAGGAATGTGTATATATATATATATATAAGATGTGGTTGGGGACTATTTGAAATGAGAGGTTACTGGGTAGCCTGTGTAGTTAACCTTGGGGTCATCACTCTGAACCTAAAGTGTCCCAGTGACCTCCAGATTACAGAAACGTCAGAAAAATGATTCATGGCATAGGTTATTTTTAGGTATTCACCTCTATTTGCTTTTATTTAAAAAATTACATTCTTAGAATTTATTTATTCAAATTCCTTTAAATCAGCATAAATCTGTTAATTGTGAAAACAATGGAATTTAATCAGTTAAAACACAAGAGCTTTGGATCAAGCGAGATTCATTTAGGTAAAATGTATGAGATTTTGTACATCGTGTTTATTTAAAAATATATGATAAATAGATAAATCTGCTATTGTTTATTCAAATCACACTTGGTTTATTGGTATTAATACATACATCTCATTCTTAATTGTTTTATTTACATGTAACTGACAAATATGCAGAACAAAAGAAATGAGAGAAAGGTCGAGAGGTCAAGGCCCAGCAAAGCAGTGACCTCCCCCCTTGGTATGAAGGCTGCCTGCTCAGTTCACAGCTAACTATCCCCTCCTGCTGTTCATAGCTGGAAAAACAAGGCCATTATGATTCACTTGATTTCTATTTAGTGTCTAGTCAACAAAAGTTTTGACAGATAAATGTTTTTGACCCAAAATACCTTATTTTTTTTAACCCTTTAGTGCCTACTCAAAAAGGAAGATAGTTCCATCTTCAATCATATTCTTCATTGTTTATCCTATTCAAGGATTTATTTGTTTGTTTGTTTGTTTTTGTCTCGAATTAAACTCCAGGGGCCTATTGCACAAAACTAGGATAAAGGATAACCAAGATATCCCGGCTTAATCCCTTATCCTAGTTTTGTGCAATAGGCCCCAGGTGACATAGATGTTGTTCTAAATGTATGTGCACACTCAGTTAGAAACTTTAATACAGCACACATAAAGCTCAGATAAAGAAAGTAACTGAACAGTCTCTATTTATGTTCTACACATTCAAGGCTAGTTAAAAATTGCTGCCATTATGGTAAAGTGCAAGTTTTCTTGCTTAAAATGTATTATAAACCAAGGATATTATGGACAGTTCATCTATGAGATATTTATGGTATGTTTTCATGTGTGCCTCAGAAATACAGCCAAATATTTCTTGTTACATTATAAAAGTAAAAAAAAAAAGTAATTCCAGAAAGCTTTACAAATAATTTCTGCAAATTAGGTTGCAGAATGATGCAGATGCATCTGCTCTGAATGACTGTTGCCACTTGTTTGCAGAGGCCGATACTTGCTACCTGCACTTATGGTTCACACTCTAAGCTCAAGACTCCACAGCGTCGCCTGCGGTTTACCTGTAGGTTTAAAAATGGAATGGAAAGAATCATGAAACCATCCTGCCATAGTTTTCGCTTCTGAGCGGTCAAAACTTTCCAGCTCTTGACATGAGATAAAACTTACCACATGAAATAAGAGACTGCAGAGAGCTGTGAGCTTTACTCATGGGCTTGTTTCACAGTGTAACATGTCTTGCCAGTTGCTTCTGTTTTGCCTTGTTGCTGTCATAGCCTTTTAACACTTTAAAGGAGGAGAGTAATGTAATTTAGGACCATTTTGGCTGGTTTATTCCTCCGTAAATATTTGAATAATGTAAAGAACAGATTGCATTTTAAAGTGTGTCGACAAAAGAACAGAAAAAATTTTGACAGGACAGCGAGTCAAACCAAATTTAGCTGCAAAGTCAACATAAAGCAGAAGACAGCGAAATTACACATTTGTTGTCCTCTTTGCCATTTTCTGTGATTCAGCTCATCAAGAAGAAGATCAATGGTCACAACAAAGTAAAGGGGCTCTTTAAAATCACACAATGTGTATTTCTTTCTTTGCATCTAACCCATTCACCAACTAAATGAGAGAGCCACCAGTAGCATGGAGCCCAAGGAGCACACTTGTGGGGGCAGCACTTTGTTCAAGGGTACTTTGGTGGTGCCACTTGCAGTCCTGGTATTCAAACCCATGACTTCCAGCTCACAGCAGCAGCTCCCTGACCACTAGGCCACTCAGCTTTCCTAAAAGGTTGCTGCAAGCAGGGTTTGAACTTGAAGTCTAACACAGCCATCACAGCCCACCACTAGATCATCTGTTTTATTAATAAGTCTATACATAACACAACTCCTAAACACCAGTCAGACCCCCTGTTTGGCACACGTGCATATCCTTTCAGTATTAACTCACTTAACCTTGTGACTTTATTCAAACACGTTAAAGAAATGGAAGCGTATGAGTATGTTTTTTCTGGGCAGTGCATGCACAGTACAAAAGTAACCGCTAAACCTTCACCTTTAATGTCTAAAGTCAGTAATGCATTTAAACCTCTATAATGAATACTTTTCCTCCATACCATTTAACATTTGAGATCGGTCTTCATGTTGATGGTTTGTCAAATATTTAATATATCAATAATGTTATACTGCATACAAGTGCATAGGAATGCAGTTTACGGTTTGGTGATGAATCCTTCAAATTGCATTTTAATCTGGAGTGGCAATAAGCTAATGATTATGCTAGTGTATTCGTTGTGTGTTGGTTAAATTTGGTTTTGTATGTTTTACTTTTCAAAAGTCTATGTTTGGACATTTGGCGATTGAGAGAATGGGACAGTCCATCTGAATTTAACTGATCAGACCCTGGTGCCTGACTCTGCTTCTTATTCTGGTGTTTTTGTGCCAAAAAGGCTTTCTCAAATGCATTGCTTTGCTATGTTTTTATTACTTTTCTGATATCAGATGTTTAGTAGTTCTTGTTCCAAGAAAGGGATAAGGATCTGTCAAGAGTCAAACTTTATCTGCTGGAAATGAAAATATGATAAACACATTCCAAACGGGAACAGCTTAAGCCATTATAGGGATGCAAACCTAGGTTACAGCTGAGATGGTTCACTTTTTCATATCACAATGCTCACAATAAGGGAAGGAGCTGAGAAAAGGAGAGAGCTACCTCTGTTTCTTAAAGCTAAATTAATTTGTGGTATTTCATCTTTGTGCATTAGTGAAAGTCAATCTAATGTAAATTTTCACTCAGACAGGAACTGAACAAATTCATAGAATTAGCTCGGAATTAACCCTTTGCCAGTTGAAAATTTTGTTTCAACATTAATTAGCTGTACTTATGACCAAAGGTTGTTAAATCATATTCTGGAATATAAATATTTTAAACAGACATTTTTTATGTCGTATTGAAAATTAGCAAGATATTAACTAGTCGCATCATGCCGGTTCCGGTTTAGTCTTGATTCACTGGGGTAGAACCTGAGTCTTTGGGATCCATATCCAAATTGTGTCCTTGAGATTCAAGTCTGAGGCGAGTCTCAGATCAATGAGGTGAAGTTTTCTTAGTCAGTTCTTGAGCGTCCAAGACTAAGTAACTGTGGAATAACTGATTTTCCAGTCTGTATTGAGTAGGAAAGAGGCAAAACATCTCTAAATTCTTAGTTAATCTATGCACATGCTTGCTAAATGTTTAGTGTAGTAGGTAATCTAATAATTAGCTATTACACTAACTAGCATCTATGCTATCCATACAAACTACATGTTAGCCTGCAGTTTAAGTTATATTGTCTCTCTTTTAAATGCATTAACATGCCTTCATGAAGAATTGTATTCATTTTCCACTTTGATGTTGGCATTCCTCGTTAAATCAGTTTTTGTGTTTTTTCACTCAGAGTCATTTGGTCTGTTTCAGTTAAGTGTATATCTGAGCTATTGTCTTAAGTATCCACCTCTTTACCAAGTATGAGCAAAACTGATCATTATCATCTAAACATAAGCCATGATTCCTTTGTCCCTGGTCTGTACAAGAACTCACCCAAAGGAACCAAGCCACACCTTAGTGTCATTACATGGGAGATCTAGCAGGTTGTCAGAAATTTCTCCTTGACTTCAAGTTCTATTTCAGCTAGATTCTGGAGCTGTCTGACTCCCACAAAGTGTCATCCAGCACTTCACTGGATGAGGCCAGGACCGAGCCACAGATATCTGAAATTGTGGCGGCTCCATTTTGAACTACATTCGTCCTCCACATCCAAATGGTCTTTGACCATCAGGTCCAGGGGCAGTCCAGCTGTGATTGATTACTCCAGCTGGGCCAATTTCCTAATCACTTTATGGATTTTAGTGGCAGACAGCTGGAGGTGGTGCTTCTGGCCATCTATCTCAATGCTCTTAATCCAAAGATCCAATGCAGATCTCAACCTGGATGTCTGTTAAAATCTGTTTAAATTTCTGTCTTTTTACACTCTGGGTCACTGGTAAGTTCCTGTTTAAAGAATGTTCAGTCCACCCAGTCAGAGCCAAAGCCCTAAACTGTAGTCTGGTTAGCAATGTCCCAGTGGCTAAAGCACATACAATCCGATGCTCATGTGGGCAGGGGGTGAGTGAAAGTGTTTTCAATCATGTCTGGCTGATGTGGACAAGTGGAAGTTTAAAGCGGAGATGAATTGACCTGAATCCCACATTGGTAAATAGATTTCTTGTTGGCACAGTGGGTAGAACTGTTGCCTCACACCTCCAGGACTGGGGTTTCTAATCTGGGTCCTGGCCTTGTGTGTGTGGAGTTTGCATGTTCTGCTCATGCTGGCATGGGTTTCCTCTGAGGTTTCACCCACAGTCCAAAGACAAGCATGTCAGGTGAATTGGGGATTCTAGATTGACTGTAGGTGTGAGTGTGTGATTGAATGGCGCCCTGAGGCCAACCTACCAGGAGACCTTACAATTCAAACCATGGCAACTCAGACCTGTGGGAGACCGTGTACTCACTCCATCTATAAGCTCCATCAGGTGACAGTCTCTCTCGCTGTTGGTTTCTCCCTTATGTTTTCTATTATTCCACAAAAAAGCCAACTGGGCCTCTAGTAACATTGATTCTCTGACCATGTCTACTGTGACCCTCCTGTGAGTGTGTCCCTTTGCAAAACCATGAACATGACAGGTTCAGTTGAAACCAGCAAGATATTTGACAAGTCCAATGTCTAATAAGTCTGACAAAAGAGTAAAAAAAACTAATACAAAATATTATAAGGTGAATACCACAGTCCTGACTTGTAGTCAAAATTTACAAAGCAAGCTAATGATTCTGCGAACTGAACTGACATCTAAGCAGCTTTACACTAAGACATCAATTACACATACATAAGTGCTAGTTTGCTTTTTGCATGAATGTGTCACTATTTGTATTTTGACACAGTTGACACAGTTACTTATTGACACAGTTACCTCATTCCATTTAACCAGTTATATCTACCGGTAAAATGTATGCAGTATAAAGAGTAAAGCTTTGGAAGTATTTTGGGTTGCCATATGTTGCTATTTTTTATAGTTCAATTAAATCTGGAAGGTTTCAGCATATCACCAGCAACAAGATGAGGTATTGTCTACAGGTTCTGTTCTGTGCTGTCTAAACCATTGTGCTAATTATCCAGCTTTGTTCCCCATGCCACTCATAGTATTACTGACTGTGTGTATATATTTTGTTCAGTCTCGCAGGCCTATCCTGCTGAGTGTTATCAATTTCTTCTTCATTTGTTTATTAGTAGGTGGTAGAATTATTCACAAGAGCCTGCTAAATCTGTATCGGTATCAGT